>CM030365.1:158697833-158866618 GCA_017893485.1 Hemerocallis citrina
TACTAATCTTTTAAGGTGTGAAGATTACCTTGAATGGTGTGGGTCATGAATTTTGGGTGTAGATTAAATTTTTGGTGCGCCATAGGATGAAATTTCTTCCTATGCTGTAGGACCCCTATATCCTCACTATCTTTATATCATGAGGTTGCATATTGAACGGTTTTCAGCGATAGAACAACTGTGGCCACTTAATGCATGGTAAATCATGTTCAACCTGCATGATATTTCATCCACTTATGCGTTACAACATGTAGAACACTGTGGACGTGGTGTGGATCATGCATTTAGGAAGGAGTAGAGAGGATTTTAGGCATGCCATAAGAGGAAATTCCCATTTGCCAGCGTGTCTCCCGTTTTCTCATATGCATAAATCCCGACTCCCGAGTGTTCTATAGCTTTCCTCCTATGGTGCGCTAAAATTTCAACCTGAACCAAAATTCACGATCCACACAGTTCAAATGATCTTCATACTATAAACATAGAGTGATGTAAAATCACTAAATTTGAATATGTTTTGCTTATTCATCATGAGGTTGCAAAATAAATAATTTTCTAGCAGTACAACAATTGTGACTCGTGATGTATGGGCAAAATAAATTAAACTTTGATGATATTTCATCCTCTTATGTTTTATGACATGTTGAACACTTTGAACGGTGTCTATCATGCATTTGGAAGGAGAGAATCACATTTCTAAGGTGCCATGGGAGAAAAATTTTCTTCTATGCCATAGGATGCCCCATTCTCAACGCCCCTATTCTCAATGTCTATAGAGGATATGGGAGGTCCTACGGCATAGGAGGAAAATTTCTTCCTATAGCGTGCTAAATTTCAATTTCCGCAACCAAAATTTATGACCCACATTGTTTAAGTTGATTTGCACTCCATAAAAATATATGGTGAAGTTAAAATCACTGAATTTGAACATGTTTTGCCCATTATGGTAAGGTTGAAAAATGAACAGTTTTTCAACAATAGTACAATTGTGATCACTTAGTGCATGAACAATACACATTCAAATTCTATAATATTTCATCATCTTATGCTTTATGATATGTTAAACATTTTTAATGGGATTGATCATGCATCTAGGATGAGGAGGTGATGTAAAACTAACTCTAAATAGAGAATTTCCAAAAATCTTAAAAGGATTATTTTTACTAACATGTAAGAGCGGGTCAAAGTTGGAAATTTTAACAATTAACCGGTTTGATGGGTTTTCAAGAATTGAATCAAGTACATCAGTCCCAATTAATAATTCAACCTTACGATCAATAATTAAATCTCTAAGTGTTTAGCAAGTAATAGGTTCAATGTGGATTCGTACTCTACTCAAGCATGTGGAACACTCAATCTCAGTTATTTTTTGTGGACGACAGGCAAATCAAATAATATAATAGATAATGAGGCAGTAGAACACAGATATTTAATAATGGAAAGAGTATACCGAATGCGAAGAAACCAGCGTAGATCTCAGAGTTGGGCAGCAACTAAGATCGCAACGATCGCAGTGAGCAAAGGCAGCAACAAGGGCACGGGGTGATCGGGATTTGGCCGGCGGTGGTGCTGCGTCAGGCGGGGAACGGCGCGACGGCGAACAGGGGCGGCGACGCAAGGTGGCGGTCGTCGATCGAACGGGAGTAGCAAGAGGGATTGGTGAGGGTTTGGGGCTCTGTGGTAATGGCGATAGGGAAGGAGGGTCGGGGTGTGGCGATCGGGGGATTGGGGTAATGGAGAGGTGGCGAGGATGTTAGGGTTTGGGAGGGGTGCGAGGATGAGGGAGAGAGGCAGCGGGAGAGTTGTCGATGGACAAGTTGGTCGGGGTTGAAGGGTGGAGGCAGATGATGGGTTCGGGATTGGGATAGGGAAGAAGAAGAAGGTGAAGAAGGGTGGCGGCTGTTGTAGGAGGGGAATAGTGGATTAGGGTTTGTATTAGGGATTTGGGAAATTAGGGTTTTGGAAATTGGTTTTATTTGGGGATGTTAATTTGGGGTAGATTTTAGAGTTAATCACTAACCCTAATATTGTATTAGGATTTATCACAAACCCTAATTATTTTGGATTTCAATTGTATCACATAAAGGAGAGGGAGGAAGAGCAAAAACTCAACACAATTTTTTTTAAATCAAGAATGACATCTCTTTCTCGTTAATCTCAAGGCCTATAAATAGGCTCAAAACAAATCTTGATACAGAATCTCAAAATATTCTAAAAATCTCAAAAATAGTCTCAAAATCTAAAAAATACAAAAAAGATTACATATGGCTATAATTGCCAGAAATAAATATGATAATGAAATAAAATCTAAACAGAATAGATATCCTCATCAGGAGGTAGGATTTTTTAGGGTGCCATTGGAGGAAATTTTCTCTTGTGCCACCTTTTCTCCAATTTTCTTATATCTATATAATAAAACACAAAGAAAGCTATCAAGTGGCTCTCCTTCAATCCCCCCAAAAATTAAAGACCCAGATCTAACCTTACAAAACATATTTTTCCCCCAAAAGTTTTCCCCCAAAACTCAAATTCAAATCCCCCACTCAAAACAACTTCTATATTTATTTAATTATTTTTTTCCCCCTCTCTCTCCTTCCCTCCTCTATTCAAAAAATTAAGAAAATATTTTTTTTAAAATTTTTTTTAAAATAAAAAATTAAAAAACTAAAAAAATTAAAAATTTTAAAACTTTAAAAATAATTCAAAAAAATCATATAATATGTTTTTTGCTCTATGTTTGCTACTTAAATTAATTTGCTGGACCCCCAAAACTATTTTATATGATCGCACCGTGCCGAAGACGCCGTAGGCATGTGTGAACGGGCAAACCTAGTATATATATATATAAGATCTATAGTTCTCATATGTACTACATGTTTGACAGGTGAAGCTACTCGCAAGGGCTTCTACATGTATGATGATAAGAGGAAGGCTAGACCTGATCCTGAAATTAAGAAGTATATTGAGAAATCAAGGAGTATAGCTGGTATTGCAGATGATAAAAAGGTCCGCATTTATATTTCTGGTATAGTTTATATTTTACTCTTCTATAGCCATTCAGACTTCTTCTCTGCTGAGAAATGGTGCAATTTTTCGTGCCCTCTGTTCTCTTACTGAAAAAAAGAGAAGAAATAGGTTTAGTGAGAATTTGACGCCTTAGTCTCCACTTTGCCATAGTAGCAAACTGTTTTCCCCCACCTTTTTACCATTTCAAAAATCTTGGGCTAAGACTTTGTATAAAAATAATAATAAGAATTATGGTTCTTAGCTTTGATGATCTTTTTTTTGAGACTAGTGTTTCTTCTCATGGCCTTTGGGTTAAAATAGATTTTGTTGGAAACTATTTAGTAGGCGTGGAGGCCATCTAGTTTTCAAAATTTTGTTTCCTTTACAAGTATAGTATTTTTGTAGCTTCTGTTTTGTTTTTAAAATTACATTTAGCATTTATATGCTACATTTACTCATGTAGGGCTGTAGTTTAAAATTATAGCTTCTTTTTTTGGTTTCCCCAAGTAATTTCACAGTTACTCTTGACTTTTAGAGTTTTAAGGCCTGTTTGATAATCCATTCTCATTAAATATACTAGTTATTAGCATGTAAAAATGCATGTGAGGCTACTCATGCATAAATTTATAGTTCGGACTTATGGAAAGTTGTTTTTGTTTTGTTTTGTTTTTAATCCTTAAATTTGAGTGGATTGTTGATATAGAGTAGACTTTTAAAAGTGTGATTGAGTTGAAGTGGATGGTTGATATAGATCAGAGTTCAAAATGTGTGTTGAGGCAAGTGCCACTAGGGTCTAGTGGTAAGCTGCGTCCTGCCTGCACCAGTCCCGTATTTATGGGTGTGCATGTCTGGGGCTTAGCCTTGTTCACAAACATAATAATTAATAAAAATGTGTGGTTTTGATGTTTAGAAGTCAATTGTTTTCCAAATACAGATACCCAACTTTCTAGTTACTAGTTATAATAGTAGATAAGCTGCGTCCTGCCTGCACCAGTCCCGTATTTATGGGTGTGCATGTCTGGGGCTTAGCCTTGTTCACAAACATAATAATTAATAAAAATGTGTGGTTTTGAGGTTTAGAAGTCAATTGTTTTCCAAATACAGATACCCAACTTTCTAGTTACTAGTTATAATAGTAGATATGAAACTTAGAGAATTTGAACCTCTTCCGCTCTCTAATAAACCAAAAATTTGATTTAGGCACCTTGTTTGGCCATGATTTTCCATTAAGCCCTTAAATGTTTTTAGTATACTTTAAACCCCCCACCGTCCAAAAACCCTTTTCATTATGAATTCCACTTGACAAAAACTTGTTTGGACAAAAGCACCAGGATTGAAATGTCTTTTTTTTAATATAAAAAGATGACCTCTGTCATCGCTTCATTAATGATTGTTAATGAAACAAAGTAGTGCCTAAAAATACCCAAAAGCAGGAGCTTGAAGCTCCAAATAACATCCACTTACTGTCCTACTAAAAACCAAACCACAAATAAACTGTCTATTACAATCATAACATCAAAAGCAGTAAAAGGAAACCCTCCCCCTTGTTGCGCCTTTATTTTCCACTGTGAATTGCCTCTAATCCTCGTTCAACCTCATCTTCTTCTTTGCTCCGATGTAACCTGCCTAGTCACGGATGAGAAGAAAAATTTTATGCATTGAAGTAGAGAATGTATATAACTTATTGCGAAAGCACAAATCATTCCGGTCTAGCCAAATGTTCCACATTGTTGCCGCCACCGCTATATCCCATGCCCGCCTATTCTCTACCCTGACTAAATTATCCCTTATTGACCCCCACACCTCTGTAACTGACGTAGGACACTGATCGCATTCGAACTCCCTGCAGATGACTTCCCATGTGAGTGCAGCCTTATGACATGTGAAAAAGATATGTGTGACGTTTTCTTCCGCATCTAAACAGTACTCGCACCTTACATCTATTTGCATATTTTTTTCCTAAGGTTGGTTTTGGACAGAATCGCGTCATTGTACACCAGCCAGCAAAAAATTCACTTTTAAGGGGGCCTGTGTTCCCCAGATGATGTTTTGTTCTTTGCATCTAATTCCACCATTGTTACGCCATTTGTACATTGACGATGCCGAGAATTGTTTTGACTCATCGATGTTCCACCATATTTCATCTGCAGCATTGCTCATTTGCCCTCCTTCTGCCAGCACGAACCTATTAAGTTCTTCAAACTGAGAAATGCTCTCGGTTGACTGTCAATCTGATACAGTTAGCCTCAGTTTCCCATTCCTCTATACGTCGGCCACTAGTGAATCTTTGTTTTTTGTTAATGCAACTGCTAGCGGGAAGAGGTTGTTCAAGGCCCTACTCCCACACCACTTATCTTTCCAAAATCTGGTACTTTTCCCGTTTCCTACTCTGCACCTGGTATTGGTGTTGTAAATTTCCCTTTGTTTCGCCACTCATTTCCACAGGAACGATACCCTTCCATACGTGCTTCTTGCTCCATAGCGATATTTCTTTCTTCTTCGGAACAGATTGAACGAGTGGCTCCACCACCCTTTGTGCCGGTTATAGATCTTCCACCACCACTTGCACAGTAGATCTTTGTTCATGTCGTGAAGGTTAAGAATTCCCAACCTGCCGAATTCTTTTTTCTTACACACTCTACCCTATTTGACCAGGTGAAACCCTTTATTCCCTTCGTCGGTTCCTTTCCACAAGAACCGTCTTCTAAGTTTGTCTATCTTGTTGATAACCCACTTTGGTAATTCGTAAACCGACATTATATAGAGTGGGATGGCGCTAAATACCGAATTTAGCAGTGTAATCCTTCTCCTAATGATAGAAAACAACTCTTCCATCCTGCCAATTTTTTAGCGATCTTTTCAATCAAGGAAGTCCAATCCTCTCGTAGCAAAGATCATGGTCTAATTGGTGAACCTAGGTATTTAATTGGGAATTCCCCCACCTCACATCCCCAAATGGCAGAGATAGCATTCGCCGAGATTAGTAGTTGTTCGCTAATCGGGATAACCCTGGTCTTATTTAAGTTTACCTTCAGACCCGACCAACCTTGAAAGCACGCTAAGGCTGCCTTTATAGCTACAACTTCTTCAGTTTTGGCCGACCCAAACAAGAGTGTCATCGACGTATTGTAGAATTAACATTGGCTGTGGCACTCCTTTAATCTCAATCCCCTTGATGACATTTTGCTCTTGTGCCCTCTTTATCATTTTCACCAAGCCGTCTGCCACAATGGCAAATAGCAGCGGTGATAGTGGGTCCCCTTGCCTGAGTCCTCTTCTGTATCTGATTTCTTTTCCTTGCCACCCATTAACATATATGGCCGATTTCCCGCCCTGAACACATTTTCATCCAAGTTCGCCGAAGCCTTTTAGCTCCAGAGCCTCGTCTATAGATTCCCAATGTACCGAGTCATAGGCCTTTTGGAAGTCTAGTTTCAGAAGGAAACCCTCTGCTTTGCCTCTATATCCCTTGTACACTATTTCATGAGCTGAAGCTATGCTGTCCATTATGTCCCTTCCACGGATAAAGCCACATTGCGATTGGGCCACCACGTCGTCTAAGTAGGGTGCCAATCTTTGAGCCAATACTTTCGTGACAATTTTGAACAATCCATACAGGAGGCTAATTGGTCTGAAGTCCTCAACCGTGCGAGCTTCGCCTTTCTTAGGATCAGAATAATAGAGTCGTAATTGAGTCTGTCCAGGTTTGTGTGTCCCTCATAGAACTCATTAAAGATATTCATTAAGTCCTCCTTTATGATATGCCAGTAAACTTTGTAAAAGAAGATTGGCAACCCATCTGGGCCTGGTGCTTTGTCCTGTCCGAGCTTCTTAATTGCTTCGCGTACCTCCTCCTCTGTGAATCTATTCTCAATACCTTCACTACTATCTAGTGTAGATGAGCTCCACATATCTGTCGAGAGAGTGCATCTCATGGTTGTTCTTCTGCCCAGTAGTTCATGATACTTCTTGTCTAAGTGCTCTCTGATAATCCCCTGATTCTCTGTCCACGTGCCGTCGACGACAAGTCCCATTATGTGATTTTGCCTTTTTCTTCCATTTGCCACATTGTAAAGAAATTTGTATTCGCATCCCCTTCCCTATGCCATTGAATTCTCGACCGCTTCCTCCAATACATCTCCTCTGTTGTCCCTATATGCTGCAGCTCTAGTCTACTCGTAGCCATTTCGTCCTTTTCCGTGTGCAGTAGATCCCTCTCCTCTTGTAAGGTTTCTAGCT
Source organism: Hemerocallis citrina (assembly GCA_017893485.1). NCBI lineage: Eukaryota > Viridiplantae > Streptophyta > Magnoliopsida > Asparagales > Asphodelaceae > Hemerocallis > Hemerocallis citrina. The sequence goes on from CM030365.1 coordinate 158,705,076, forward strand.
CGTGAATCCTATGGCCTAGAATCTCCGTTCTTACGTTGATTTCTCCCTTCTTCTGTCTCGCCCACCCTTTTAACCTCCTACGTAATCGCCTTACCTTTTTCGCCCAAATTCCTACTGCCGTTGTGTTGCTGGGGTGCGCAGCCCAAGACTCTTCGATGACTTGCCTCGTATCTTCCATTGTCGTCCAAGCTTTCTCGAATCTAAAGGGAGATCTCTTGTTAGTGGTAACCTGCCCACACTCTATGATTAGGGGCAAGTGGTTGGATGTGTATCTCGTAGTTGACTTCACTTTTGCCTGCGGAAATGATTCTTTCCAATCGGTAGACACCAAAATTTTATCTAGCTTTGCCAGAGTAGGATTACGTTGCATGTTGGACCATGTAAACTGTCTGTCATTCATCTCCAACTCCATCAGCTCCAGCTCATCTATAGTAGTGTTGAACGACTCCTGCTCGCTCTGCCTGTGGCCTCGATCTCTATGTTTGTGTTGGAATTTGGTGATGTTGAAGTCCCCTCCTACCACCCATGCCCCCTCCCATTTATTCCTAATCTCGTGGAGCTCCTTCCATAGATCCCTGCGTAGTCTTGAGTCGTACGGTCCGTACACATTAGTCACCACATGCATCCAATCATCACTTCTCATTCTTAGCCTAATAGAGATCGTGAACGTTCCAATATATTCATCTACAATCTCAAATAGTCTCGCATCCGCCCCAACCGCTATGCCTCCCTAATAACCCACCGCTGATTGAATCTCCACTCAAAGTCTATCAATCCTCTAATAGTTCTAAACTCTTCCACCGTGGGGTTCTCTATTCTGGTTTCTTGCAGCCTGCAAATACTAGGGCGAATTTTATTGATGGTATAACTAATAGATATTTTTTTAACTCTTTGCTTCATTCCTCTAACATTCTAGAAGATGTACACCATTAAAAGAGATTACAGACACTTACCTTCTACCACTACCCACCCCCCGGACTTAAGCAGTTGTTATTAAAGATTCCCCTATAATAATTGCAACATTTTCTAGTTGTTCCGATTTCGTAGAACCCATGGCTAGACCGTAAAGACTAGCAAAATAGATAAGCGAATCATCGTTTAACGAATTAAGAACAGAAAAGTCGTAAGTGCCCATACCTCCACCAGTCGTGTCTTTGGTCTGTTGCCTTGGATGGCATCTTGGGTAAGTCCTCCCTATTGAGCTCTTGAATTCCTTCTTTATCCATCTGGCACTTTCCCTTCCTCTGATACTCAGTAATTTTCTTGCTATTACTGCTGCATACGCTTCCCCTGACTTCCTTGTCTCCATTCTCTGTCTCTGTTTCTGAGATAAAGTTGTCTTCTCTAACATCTTCTAGTGCTCCAATAATCCTCCCTCTAGAATCGGGGTCAGTCGACTGTTGATTAGCTTCCTGCCCCTGATTGATGGAGTGCACAGTGCTTGGCTCTAGCGCTTCGTGGGCTTGGGTTACTATCGTGAGGCCCAACTGAGCCTCATTATTGGGCTTTGGTCCATTCTTTGAAGAGGGCGCCTCTCTGCTAGAGATTAATGCTTTTAGAGCCAATTTTAACCGAATCCTCGATATCTGCTTCTGAGAAATGAAGCCAACTTTTGTTCACCAGACCTAGGTTTGTACTCGCCTCAAGCCCGTCTTCGTCCTGTCTCTTCAAGATGCCAGCTGCCCCCTGCAACCTCGTACACCCCGTCCCATCACCGCATGCCGTCACATCCACTCTCTCCTTTTCACTCCTTTGGACTTGACACCAGCTACGCTCTTTCGTCTCCTTCACGCCATTTGGTGGGCCCCTTGTATCAGGAGTAATTTGAAATGGACGTTCTAGATACACCTGATCTTTGATGGACGGCTTTGATGACGATCCCTTCTGAAAAGTCGATGAAGGGTCAGGATTCATCCACCCTAAATCCAACGGGCTTCCTGCGTCTTCTTCCTCCAGCGCGTCATCTCTACCGTCCAAATTTCCACCCTCCGATGTAGCCATCCCTCCGAACGAAATGCTCTTCTTGGTTTCGACGATGACCTTCACATCATACACCTCATTTTCGAAGTCGACTAAGATCTTGGACGGGATGGACGCTCTATTTGCGACCCTGATACGAAGTCGAGCAAACTTATGACAAGAGTGCATTAACGTCCCTCTGTCAATCTCAATCAACATCCCGAAACATCGTAGGATATTTTGGAACCCCGAACGGACCCAAAGGTGAAATGGCAGGTTGTATAGCCTAATCCACAACGGTGATAGTGACTCCGCCTTCACCGCTCCGAACTCCTTAGACCATTGCTTGAAAGTGACGTAGAACTCCATGCCATACGAGTCCTTTCCTTCGAAGCCTTTCATTCTCAGTGCCTCTGTCACTGACTCTTCATCACTGCAGTGCACGAAGAACACCTTGTCCGTGATTTCTTGGACGACCCATATAAGCGAAGAAGACCCCAGTGCAACCGCTAGCAACTCCGAAATATCCTTCTCATGTGGATTACCAGTTCTTGATTTCGCCAAGAAGCATTTACTGTACTGCCATTCGAAGTCAGCCATTAATGGCGTCGGAGTGATAGAGGCGTGAATCACTTTCCTTTCTCCCGCGGAGCTTCCCTGCGTCTTGCTGGCCTCCGACATGAGCGAGTTGGCTGGCCTGTGGACTTCTTTATAGGTCGACACCGCGTCAGTCTTCTTTCTGGGGCACGTCGTCGAGATATGGCCGGATTCTTTGCACGCGTAACAAAACCAGTCGTTTTGGTAGTGACTAATCGAATGGTCGGCTTGTGCGCACTTGTGGCAGTTTGAGCGCGTTTCTTGCTTTCTCTCGCCAGATGAGGTGTGGCTCTTCTCAGCTCTCCGACTCTTCCTTGGCTTAACCAGAACCCATTCGCCGTCTTCATCCTCTCGTTTCCTGAGTGTCTCCAGGTTTGGCGATGGCGAGCGGCGTCGAGTCCCACCTTCAGTGTTGCCTCTAGTATCCCCTTTAATAACCTTCGCATATGTTCTCCGTTTCTTCTCTACAGACCTTGCATCGAGGGTCCTCTTCTCCGGCGACGAACGGTACTCAGACTTCCCGCTCCTACCTCTGCCCCCCCTGTGAGTCTCATACCTCTCCGTCGTCCTTCCCGCACGCTCCTCACAACCTCGAGCTACACGAGACTGGTCTCTATGACCATCTCTGGTGAGCGAGATGAACACCTCCCCCTTGCTCTGTTGCATTCGAGAGTCTGGTACCCATGGTGCTTGTTTGCCCTAGTCGCCTCCTCCTCCTCCCTCTCTCGCTTTGTCATCGTCGGCGGGCTAAGGTCGTGGGCATGGTCACGCTTGCTGGAGTGGTGAAGGTGGGTTGAAGGACGTTGGTGCTTCATGCTTTTTAGCAATTTTTTTAGCCATGACACCAGGATTGAAATGTCATGGCTTCTTGTTAAGATGTATCACTTTTCTTTGAAATTTATTGTTTTTATGTTTTTTTTCTTTATAGGGTGATTATGGAGTTTGTACTATTTTTTATTAGTATGAGCAATTAGCCTTTTTTATTTAAAGTTTAAAATGTATTATCTCCTATGGAAGTGTTATTTTCATTGAAGAATTTCTGTCCGAAAGGGCGAGTAACATCATATGTAAAAAAGAGGTTTTCAAAATAATTTGAAAGGCGACAGATCTTTTAGAGTAAATAAATAATAATCAATGGGGCTAATAGAAAACCATGGTCAAATTAGTGGCCTATACTGAAAGTCCCGTGCAATAAATTATTGTCTGTCTTTGCTCGTCTTTTCTTCTCTTTTTAAGAGGGAGAAAAGAAAGCACATCATGATGCCTTGTATAGACCAGAAATATCAAACTATATGAACCAGCGTATCCATGTCTCTGTCTCTGCAAGTTACTGATGCTCGTGGTCTGACACTCCAATCGCCCAAGTCAATTCTCTATCACTCAATTAAAAGTTCTTTCTAAAAGTTCATCAAAATTTGTAGTTCTGGATTACGTTAAAACATCTAACATACATAAACGTCTTGTTGGGGGTGAGTGCAGATTACCAAGTTAACAGACAAGGACATCATAGAGATGATATTCTTCCCTGTTGTGAATGAGGCCTGCCGTGTGCTTGATGAGGGTATTGCTGTCAAGGCATCAGATCTGGATATTGCCTCCGTAATGGGCATGGGATTCCCCTCTTTCAGGTATCATCACTGGTTATTTTGCTGTGTCTTTTTGGCTAAGGGTTAAGAAGAGTGGGCTGAAGACATAAGTTGGCTACCCGTAAGAAGGGTTAAAAAGTCGGCCCATTATTTAAAAAGTTGAGGCCGGAACATGTTCTGCACACGGAACTGTTCGATAGAGAAGAATTTATCAGTAAACAATGTACGAATTGAATTTTAAACCCATCTGAAGAGGTTAATCTGTGAACTCTTCATTTTGAGGGCTTAAATCATTTTAACCGTTTTAGGCTGGTTAACTAAACCTTGATGTATGGTAAATGTGCACGGAAGGTTAAGGATGAACAAACCTTCTAAATTATGTGCCACAATATGTGTTCGGCAGATTGAGGGGTTGAATATCCGTCAAATTAATCCGCCATTTAACCCTTTATGCAATGACATATTTTTTCTCAAAATATTTTTTCTCTTGTCAGGGGTGGTGTTATGTTCTGGGCTGATACACTCGGATCTAAATACATATTTTCAAAACTGGATTCGTGGTCAAAGACCTACGGCGGTTTCTTTAAACCCTCTACTTATCTTGCAGAGCGAGCTGCCAAAGGAGTTTCACTGGTGAGAACTAATCTGCATCATCATGCTCTTCCTTGGTCAATTAATATCTATAAAATATATTATGCTAAGACCACTTTCGGTTCAAGGATATTCTCCTTTTAAAAAAAGAGAGAGCAAATGTAGGTGGTTACTCTCCACTCTTTCTTCATCCAAAAATTTTGAATTGGAATCGTATCATTTAATCAAACCTCAAAAAACATACAATATAATATGAATGTTATTAGATAAAATATTCAGAAAAAATGTTGTTATTCTCTTTTTTTAAAAAATTCTGTGCAATTTTGCACAGGGTTATACTAGTGTTAATTGTTCATTTGTGGTATTAATCTAACCGTATACAAACTTGATGCAGGGTGCTCCTATCAACAAGAAGAATTCTCAGTCTCGTTTATAGGTTTTTGATCCTCAGAAATTTCCTGTTGATTTAGAAGCAATAAAGTTATGAGGTGCAAGAAAGCCTTTGCATCACAGTCTACTCTGAGTCCATAAATAAGATACAAAACTTGTAATAGTTATTAGTTTTCAACCTTACATGTATGGATTTAGACAGAGAACTCCATCCTAATTACAAGTGAGCAATTTAGTTCGTTGTCTTTTCATATACTTGTTTCAATTATTATTTGTATCCTTCCTCCTCGTCTCTATCCTACTCATTTGGAACTTAGATGAGAAGAAGTTCATCCGTCGTAAATGGATATTTGTTTGTGTTTGGATGTAATTGTTCTGAAAATGATTTCTTGGATTTTATTTTGTTTTTCTCTGCACTAATTATACTTACCAAAATATATAATCTTGACAAAGTGGGCTGTTCAACTTTATGCATGGTTATGAACTATTACAGCGGTCTCTATCTTTTATTCTGATACGATTATGAGTATGACCACCTCCTTGTTGCATTATGGCAGAACATGGAATTTTTTCCGTACTAACCTACTTTTTGAAATATTGACCAACATGACCCACTTTCGAAAATATCTACTCAACTGACCTAGTTTTGGACATGTTAGCATAAAATCCTATTGGCAATAACGATATCTGTTATTTTGATACCGTTAGTTGTCAATAATGGTATCTATAATTTTTTTTCTTGTTGCTGCTATGGGAATATATATCGCATTCACTTAGGAACTCTCTGACTTTAGAAAAAAATCGTAAGTTAAAATTGTTTATAACTAACGCCGCTATTCGGAATAACGACATCATTGTAATTGTTGCAACTATTGGCAATAGCGGCATCAGTATAATCCACAGTGTACTCCAAATTTCGTGCAGATATATCAACTTCAAGCCCGATCTCGATCTTGATGTAGCTAGTACCTCTCCAAACTCAAAACCTGAAAGTTGTAGAGCTTTTTCTTGGTATTCCATAGCATTTTGAATCATCTCAATCGGAGTTCAGATGATAGAGTTATGCCTAAATTACGTAGCGATGTTGAAAGTGCAGAGAAATTTTTTTAAGTGAACATTGCTTATAGCTGATGCCGCTATTTCCAATAACGGCATCATTATAACTGATGCCGCTATTGGAAATAATGACATCAGTATAATCTACAGTGTACTTCTCATCGTCTTGACAATTTCGACATCGCTTCATAATCTGAGCATAATTCTATCTTCCGAATTCCGATTGAGATGATTTAAAATGCTACAGAACATTAAGAAAAAGATCTAAAATTTTCATATTTTGAGTTTTGAAAGAAAATAGCTGCATCAAGGTTGAAATTGGGCTTGAAGTTGATGTACCTACACGAGATTTGGAATACACTGTAGATTATACTGATACCGTTATTGCTAATAGTGGCATACGTTATAATGATGCCTTTTTTGGGAATAGCGGCATCAGTTATAAGTAATTTTTACTGACAATTTTTTTAAAATTAAAGAACTTCTATGTGAATGCGAGATATACTGATGTTGTTACTCCCAATAGTGGCAATGTTTTTTTTAAATTTACAGATGCTGCTATTGGCAACAATGGCATCAAAATAATAGATGCCGTTATTGCCAATAGCGTTTTATACTGACGTATCCAAAATTAGGTCAGTTGAGTAAATATTTTTCAAAGTGGACCAGTTTGGTCAATATTTTCAAAAAGTGGGTCAGTACAGAATAAAGTTCTAATTTGTAAGAGCATCCAGAATGGTTTGTTATAATATACTAGGTATGCCCGTGGGACGTGCCTACGGCACGTATTCGGGACTGCATGTAAATTTAGTTAGATTTATTTGATTGGGTGAACTGCATATAAATTTCTAAAAAAATTAAAACATTTCTAATACAATCAAGTACTCTATACAGGCCTCTTCTGAAATTATATTGCTTCCTAATAGTCTTCTAATACGACGTCTTTAAAAAGTTTCATACGGCACGTTCTCGCGACGTCTTAACTTCTTTAAAACGTTATAGTATTATTTAAAATTTTACAGGCAGGATTGTAGTAAAAATTTTGATAGAATCTCTCATGAAATATTATTTCTTTGAGAGCAATTTCTTAACATCATAGACAGTCAAATTGAATTCTCCCTAGTCCAATCCAAGCCACATTACACAGACATAATATATATTAGGCTCTGGGAAAAAAAAACTTCATATGACTAAAGATATAGTTTGGAATCATAATAGATTTTCTGAAAATTTTGACAGAACCTCCCTTAAAATATTAGCCATTTTACAGCAATTCCTTACGAAATTCTGCTCACAATTAAAAATTTATCATCACAGTTAAGAAATATAAATCCTCCCCAGGCCAATCCAAGCAACATCACATAGACATTATATATATAGGGTTCTGGGAAGAAAAAATCTTCATATGACTAAGATACAAAATAAAAACCAAGATATCGTTTGAAAACATAATAGATTTTATAGAATTTAGTAAAAATTTTGACAGAACCTCCCCTAAAATATTAGCCCTTTTACAGAAATTCCTTACGGAATTCTACTAACAATTAAATATATGACATCACAGGCAATAAATATCAATCCTCCCCAGGCTCAACCGAGCAACATCACACATGCATCATATATATAAGGCTCTGGGGGAAAAAATTAGAATATAATGCATGATACAAAATAAAAACCAAAAATTCATTTGAAAATATAATAATTTTTTTGAAAAATCTTAGAAAAACCTTTAAAAAACCAAACATAGAACCCAGTACTCCACAAAATTGCGGGTACGGGTATTAACATAACTATATTATATCATCATTATATACAGTTACTTACATCATCTCCAAAAATGCTAAATATTACAATTATTACAACTATTACATCCTCCACCACATACTAAACACAAACCAACTGAATGAAAAAAAAATAATTACATGGTTGTAGGAGAACACAATGGTTGAAGTCTTCAAAAATAGGACCAAACAGTGAGCCTAAAAAAACGGTTAGAGTTTTGAATCAAATAGTAAGAGTTTACAATAAACAATTAAAACAATAGTAATAGTTTTGAAACCATTACCTTTCAAACAGAACAATGGCTTCAGCCAAACATGTTCCTCATCACCCTACAAAAAGTTAAACTGTCAATATGTACATGACGGTTTTGAGTGTGGACGACAATCTGGGAAAAAAAGAAGCAGCATTAAATTAGCAGCAATTAACGGTTAACATAGGATGTAGTTGTGGTAAATATAAATTTACCTTATTGCAACCCCAATTCATCAATCTAGTTGCATTTATAAATTTGAGGTCCATGTCAGCTGCTTCCCAGTTCTATTAAAGTTCAAAAGTAAAACAACAATGAAAATAAGTTTTAGTAAGGTAAATCTATCACATATAAATGGATTTTTTTATTTTGTCGTCTTGTTTCATTAAAGAAAAAATAATAAGTTAATAGACGACCCTCTTTCTATTTTTTTCTTCTTATATATGGTGTCAATATTTCATTACCGATAAGTTAATTGATTTGAAGAGTTTGCTGGCTCATTATTGATTTAATGTTTGCCATCAAATAATAGAAAGGGTGATACTTGTTTTTGCTAAAATAATTGTTTGTTATTGCAACTCCAATTGTTATATAGTTGAAAATTTAGCATCGTCTTATAGAAAAATAAAGAGAGATTCAATATATATATGCTTGTGTTTAAGATAACCATAGTTATATTTAATATCCATCTCTATGAAATAAGTAAAGAATTGAAAAACTGTGAAGTGTAACTGTGAAGTGTGAATTGTGAAGTATTTAAGATAACCATAGTTACAGATTTAAACATATGAGTAGTGTAACTGTGAAGTGTGAATTGAAAAAAAGATGATCGCACTAAAGGCTTGATAGTGTAACTGTGAAGTGTGAATTGATAAACAGATGATCACACTAAAGGCCTCATAAGATACTAATTGTCATTCATATTTGAAGAATTTGTTTAATAACTACTAATGTATATACTTTTCTTTTACGATCATTGTTATACATCATCTCCCAAAATAATAACTGTTAAGATCATTGTTGCCATGCATACTGAAATATATAGTTAATAAGATTATCTGTATACTTGAGAGGACACAACTTTATAAAATGTGGGCCAGGTCTAGTTAGTGGGTTTAAACTAAACCACTAAAAAATTACAGCCCAAACTCACACCAACTATCATAAAATTCATACAGTTGACTAAATTAATTGTACCATTATCTCTATCCTTGCTCAACCCCATCGCTAAATCTCTGCCTTTCTCTCTCAGCCTGCTTCACATATCACTCTCTTCGTTCTTGTAATTTCCTTTTAAACCTCCAACAACACCAGCCTATGGTTCTCTAATTTCCATGAAGCTCATCACCACTGAGCAACCTCTATGAGTCCTCTCTCCACCTCCAATCAATAAGTTATCTTCAACCTTCATTAATCATCTTTTTCAGCTTTTCCTCTATCCCGGTCTCATAGCATCTAACAATGGCATCCACATGCCTTCACTGATCCTCACAATTGGTATGGTACAGAGGTGGCTCAGCCGACATCAATCGAAACTTCATTCAAGTTAGATTTAGAAGTTTTGTTATCATCATCTTTTGTAGTCAAAGCTATAGCTTAATGGATTCAAGTGATAGTAGTCAAAGCTATAGCATATAAATAACACAGCTGGTATACTATGGTTAAATTAGGGGTGTTAAAATTTAATTCAAGAGAAATGAAAGAAAGAATGAAAAATTAAGAACCAGAGACCAAAGATTTTAAGGAAGTAGAACCTTACTTTTGCAGTTCTTACAAAAACAGCTTGAAGGATGTACTGGACCACTCGAACCATCACTCTGACAGCTGAAGCAATTTTTTTGTAGTTCCAATTTACGTGAGAAACCAGCAGACTGTAGAGAAAGGCTGCCATCAGCTTCACTAAATGACAGCGCCCACTCAAACAGTGTGGGATGGGAAGCCACACAGTTAGCTTTGTAAGCTACACCAGGCCAAACTTCAGGTTGTTCATACCAATAGTAGTAAATATGATTAATGCAGTCATTGAACCCGTACGGCTCTGCTCGGAAAGTCCGAAAAATAATTTGAGAACGAATCCAACAATCCAAAGCAGAGTTATTAAAGTTTTGAAGTTGAGAAGCATTGGGAAGATGAAAATGATGTATAGGATCTGTAAAATATCTAAGAAAACCACACTGATCTGCTCGAGTAGGACTGTGGGCTTCATCAAACCCCGAGAAGCCTTGGGAATGGAGAAAAGAACAGCGAAATGGAGCATAGTCAGAAAGCCAGTTAATCATCAAACTGCAGGTTCTAATAGATCAATAAGGGGATGAACATGATTCAGAAGAGCTGAAGAGGATTGACAACTGAATGATAGCTAGCTAAAGACTGAGGATAGCTAGCCAATAGAATCATGTACTATATTACCATTCTGTAGAATCGAACTGGATCTAAGGATGCATTACCATGGGGAAAAGGCTGCAGCGTTCCAGTGTATTGAAACTATTTATTGTTATTTAACATGTACTGCAAAATTGGCTTGTATTTAATTTCAGAAATGGTAGCTCTAGTGCAATATGGAGCTTCTTGTGATTAAATTGTTGTAAGAGCATGTAGGTTCAGTTCAACATTCATTTATGCGAATCTTTTCCAGACTGTTTGGAAGGAGCGTTAAGATGTGATGTACCTGCAGGTATCACCCAGTTATCTCCTCCTTGGGCTATCTGTTCATTGGGCTATCTGTTCACTATCATTCCCCGTCCTCCTCTTGCTCAATTCTGCATCCAAACAAATTAATTAAAGACAACTTCAAGTATTTCTGCACAAAGGTAAGAGTACTGCAAACTGTAGATGGCATACTTCCACGATGGAAGTTTCAAGTTCCACCTCCTCTCAAATAACAACTTGGCTCATTTTATTCAATATTGAAACGGGCACTCAACTATTTCTCAATTGAAGAGACATCAACATAGATTATATAAAAATTGGCATGAAAAACTAACATCTCTATTAAAATGGAAGCTCAGTAAGCTCGATTTCAATTTCATCAGATATGATTACCTGGACCAGCTAAAGTTGATTGACTACTCAACCCAACAAAAGTACATTGCTACAAAAACAAACAAAATGACAATGTCAACGAAGAAATCACACAAATAAAGTAAAAACTAATACAAAGAGACAGCTCAAATAAGAAAGAGCCTTATATATATATTTCCCAATTGTGAAGAATGGAAGATTTGGAGTCTTCGATTTTAGGGAAAGAAGTCCACGGAGAAAAGGGTTTATGACCCTTCAATTCGGATACTGGTTTCAAAGAAAAGGAATGTTCATGTAAGACAGGTAGTTGTAATCATTGCCAAAGTAAATTGTAGAACATCCAGACTACCTTCATGTAATCTGCATCTTAAAGCTTTTCATATGTTATTGTGATAAACGGCCCCGTCAATTATGTAAATAACTTGACCGATCATTCTAAAGAACTTTTGTATTACACATAACATTACTTGAATTTAAATTCTTAAAAATTGTGATTATCTCACATCATTCTCTTTGTTGCCTTTGCTTTCCTTTCAGGAGTGCGATGATCTTAGCTTCCTTGATGGTGACATCGGATGCAACGATATGTTCCATCTTGGTTCTTGCATATGAAGAAACTCCCTTGTCTTTGATCCATCATCGTGTCGTTATATAAATTTACTTGGTTCTTGTTTGGAGTTTCACATTTGTTGCTTTTAGAGCTGGAGATTATCCGAGTGATTGTATAGCTTGTCGAGTATTGTCGTAACTCAGCAATCGATGGTTTCTAAATTGATGATAGTTTAAACTGTATTTAATAAGTGAATTAGCTTGATTTTTTTTTTCCTTCTTCTGGGTCAGTCTAGAGATTGATTTGTCTATTTTAATTATGGATAATTTGTGTTGTGATTGTGAAATTGTTGAAGTTGAAACTTCATCTCTAAAGCAATATGAATTTCTCTGACCATGTTTTTTAAGCATGTAACGGATTGTGCAGAGCCTTTTCACTTTACAGTTGCGGTTGATGATATATTCACCATCATGTTGCTTTTTTCTTGTGCATGTTATCCTTTCCAGTTTTTATGTTCGTTGATTTTTGTATGTCTTTTTATGGAAAAGGAAAAAAAAAGCAAATAATTGGCAAGATCTGCTTCTCCAATGATGAAAAAAGAAAGCTGGCTTTTTTAGATGTTTTCAGATTTTACACTTGGTGTTGTTGTTTGTTTGCTTGGTTTTGGTTTATTTCTAGTTATAAGTAATCACTAATTGCAATCTGTTATCCTTCCTTTCTCCAAAATTTTGGAATGAAGACTTTGATGTTGTTGTTTGGTAAACATCCTTTATGAGTATGCTAGATTTTTCCCGTGGCCACGTGCCTACGGCACGTCTTTAGAATGATACAGCATATGAAAAACTTTGTAAACAGTATAGGAAATAAATAAGAGAAGAAACTAACCAGAGCTTCTCTATTGGATCACAACTAAGATCAATGTTACAAAATGGACAACAATCAACCTTTTCATCAATCAACTTCCTGCAAACTGCATATGAAAAGCTCGTTATTGCCAATTTATGGACAAAAATGTTAAAACTACCAAAATCCCAAATAACTGAAAAAAATAAAAAACAAATGATACAAAATTTCCTTGCCTATCAACGAACAACTGCAAGGCATGGGAAAAGAACATGGATAAGTGATTGTTCACTATTAAGGTAAAAAATTGGTCCAAATTGAAAAGTGGAAAAAAAATGATCTTCACCATTCATCTAAGCTATGACATGAGAAACTCTTGAAGAAGACAGATATTGTGAAACGGGTATAATTTCATCAAAAACTTAATTTGCTTGCTCGGGAACATTGTCTTCAGATTCATATAATGGATGGTGATGCGTCAACTGTGAAGGCCAACCATCAACTTAATTTGCTTGAACTGAGGTATATCGCCCCTTTCATGATTCATATAATGGATTGTATAAATGCAATTGAAGACAATATTTAGTCTTAATCCCAAATTCAAACATAAATGCATCTTTTCTCCATTGAGTTTCATTCCCGTGTTCAATAACAATTACCCATCTCCCTTTCTAATTGCTTGAATCCATCAATGATGAAATTCCTTTTGAAGTTTCTTCATCAAATACGATTTTATCACTCATATCTCAGTCATCGATCACCTTTGCACAATTCAAACGGCATTATTTAAATTAGTATGTACACATCTCTGCCTAAATATTTGATCTCCATCATGCTACACCCGACACTGATTGTAAGCAGACTTTTTATTTGTAACTTTCTCATCAGTACTATATGCTCTTTTTAAGTCCTTATCACCTTCCTGGTGAGCTGTTGATTTCTCGACAATAGTCGCTCTCGCTTACTGGATTATTAGGGAATCACTCAGTACGACTGACTCCTTAAACACCATAAAGTTTACAATCTATCAGACCATTTATCTGGATATATTTGTTCCCGGTCAATTTTTTTGTAAAACTGGTAGGTTTTGTGCATTAACGTGATCCAAAATTGCCTTTGGGAAATTAACGTGATTCTATATGTTGACTTGATTTTAGTCATTTTGTATGTACGGTTGACAAATACAAACTGTATTTCTTAATTAATGAATTCATGTGTCCATGTACTCATGCGTAGAAGTAGCCACTCTTAACATTATTGACAGTGTAAGAAATATGCAATTCTTGACATTTATTGCTTTCAATAAAAATGTGCGTGTATTGCATCTTTTCTTCACTTTGTTTGGGAGGCGTTTTCATTGTGATCCACCATTCTCCTCGATACATTCTCATGCTCATCATAACATTATATAATTTTTTAGCCTGATTTGTGTTGTTAATCTACCATCTTCATCTGACCGAGGTTTTGCATCATCCAGCTGCAAGTGTCCAACAATGTGTTGCTGGAGGTTCAATTTATGAAAATTTAAAATGTTTGTGGTTAAGACGATAATTTGTGTGTTTGTGATCCTTTGATATAGCTTTTATATAGTTTCAGGCTTCCCATTATAGCTGATTGGAATCAAACTACATTACATACGATAGATTCTCTTTCTAAGGGATATTTTTTATTTAGTTACGAAATGCAAATCCAGCTGCAAGTGTCCAACAATGTGTTGCTGGAGGTTCAATTTATGAAAATTTAAAATGTTTGCGGTTAAGACGATAATTTGTGTGTTTGTGATCCTTTGATATAGCTTTTATATAGTTTCAGGCTTCCCATTATAGCTGATTGGAATCAAACTACATTACATACGATAGATTCTCTATCTAAGGGATATTTTTTATTTAGTTACGAAATGCAAAGTAAGTAATAAAATCCTACATTTATTTTTATTTTTATTTGGGTGGGCTTCTTATTTTCCCACACAAATAATATGTAAAGTTAGTAAGTCAGTTATTTTCCTACACTTGTCGAGAAAATAGATCATCAGTACTTGTCTTGATTCATGATTTAGACTTTAAGCAACAGTCAATCCGGGAAAAAAAGTTGAAACTAATTTGAAAATTGAAACGTTGCATGCAAGAATTTTCTCACATTTGCTATATAACATCAAACGAACTAAGCGAACCACCTGGTCTGTATTCTCATCACTCTGCTGCTTTAATGGCAGTTTTGGACACTCCAGGCATCTTATTCAAGTGGTAATCTAAAGTACTCCATGCATGTGATGCATATTTAGTTAGCAGATCATTTCAATCTTTTCTTTTATATTTTTTTTGCATTTTATGTTGATTATGCAAAACCTCACTGGCTTACTCTTGGCCATAAGATTCCTTATTGCCTCTCATTTTCTAGAAGAGTATTTGTTCCTTGGTTGGCGGGCATCTATATCTGCGATCATCAACCATAACCATCATTTCTTTTTTTCTATCACAACCATAATCCCTAGTAGTCACGCAGCTTATGGGAACAACTTAAGTTATTTATTTAGGATCAACCTTTCGAGAGGGTTGTAAAATATACAAACTAAACAGAAAAATCAAACCAAAAATTTTAATCAAGCAAAACCCTGAAACATAGAGATTAAGCATGCCAATAAATATTCAAAACTAATTCGAGCTTATGAAGAGTAAAACCATTCGAAAGATATTAAATAGTGCATCTTAAACATGTAAAATTAGACTTACCCTATCAAGAAACAAATTATCGCCGGACAAAGTCTTAAACAACGCTAGCTGCAACTTTTCCTGAAAAATTACACAATAATATACATCAATTTGCAAATTTCCCCCATTTTTTGTCATATAAAATACTCCGTGAAAATCCTGAAAAATCACCTTATGAATGAGTCCATCATCAATAATGGTGCAACTCAGCTTCTTGTACAACTCATACAACGTCTCCTCCTCATTCACTGAAACTTCTTCCACCATTCCCAAAATCAAAACTTTAGTCCCAAAACAAACAAACAAACAAACAAACAAACAAACAAACAAACAAAATGTTTGTAAAAAAAAAAATCAAGATCTGGAATACATACAGCATCTGGATCCTCGAGGGAGTTGGTGTTGATTATGCAAAACCTCACTGGCTTACTCTTGGCCATAGGAATCCTTATTGCCTCTCATTTTCTAGAAGAGTATTTATTCCTTGGTTGGCGGGCATCTATTTCTGCGATCATCAACCATAACCATCATTTCTTTTTTTCTATCACAACCATAATCCTTAGTAGTCACGCAGCTTATGGGAACAACTTAAGTTATTTATTTAGGATCAACCTTTCGAGAGGGTTGTAAAATATACAAACTAAACAGAAAAATCAAACCAAAAATTTTAATCAAGCAAAACCCTGAAACATAGAGATTAAGCATGCCAATAAATATTCAAAACTAAATTCGAGCTTATGAAGAGTAAAACCATTCGAAAGATATTAAATAGTACATCTTAAACATGTAAAATTAGACTTACCATATCAAGAAACAAATTATCGCCGGACAAAGTCTTAAACAACGCTAGCTGCAACTTTTCCTGAAAAATTACACAATAATATACATCAATTTGCAAATTTCCCCCATTTTTTGTCATATAAAATACTCCGTGAAAATCCTGAAAAATCACGTTATGAATGAGTCCATCATCAATAATGGTGCAACTCAGCTTCTTGTGTAACTCATACAACGTCTCCTCCTCATTCACTGAAACTTCTTCCACCATTCCCAAAATCAAAACTTTAGTCCCAAAACAAACAAACAAACAAACAAACAAACAAACAAAATGTTTGTAAAAAAAAAAATCAAGATCTGGAATACATACAGCATCTGAGTTGCCGGAGATTGTGCCCGCAGTGGCGAATCGGAGGAAGGCGGCAGTCGAAGCAATCGGCGAAGGCAAAAACGACCACTTCGATTACTTCTATAAATGGTATGAGAACTGCGCACAACCACTCATCCACCGTCAATGAGGTCGATCTCTGCCTCCAATTACCAAAAAGATTCAATATTTTTTCCAAATTTCAAACAGAAAACCAAACAAAATATGAAAACCAAACAAATTAATACGGTTACCCACCGTCGGTTACGATGTCACTTGAAGGGTGAGAACGCATCGTGGCTCCTCATACAAATCGGGGACTGTGCGGAAGGCGACGGGAAGGCGACGGGAAATCGATGGTTGGTGGAGGAGCGAAGCTCGAACGGGGGAAGGCAACGGGACTGCGGAGTTGTCGAGGTCGGGGGCTGTCGATGGAGAGACGGCACAGGGAAAGTGCGAACGACGACGTCTGAGGTGGAGGATGAGAGGGCGGAGGAGGGAGAGAGTGAGAGAGCGGGAGATCGGGAGGATGAGAGCGGAGATCGGGAGGATGAAGGGGTTAGGATCGGGAGGGGGGGCGCTGATGGATGAGAGCGGAAGGGAGGAGGAGGGAGAGGATGAGAGAGCGGGGAGATAGAGAGAGGGAGACAGTGAGAGAGAGAGTGGGCGGGAGAAAGAGAGAGAGAACGGGGAGAAAGAGAGGGAGAATGGGTGTTTTTTATTTTTGGGAAAAAAAAGAAAGAGAGTGTGTGTGTTTTTTGAATTTGTGGAGTTTGAAATTTGGGCGGGAAAATATGTTTTGTGAGAGTAGATCTGGTCCATTGATTTTGGGATAGATTGAATGTGAGCCACTTGATAGCTTTCTTTGTGTTTTATTATATAGATGGCAAAATGAGAAATAACAAATAGCAAAAGAGACGTTCACTACACTGGTTCGTTTTTCAAATTTTGAGAAAGAACTTTTTTTTAATCGGACAGAACATGTTATTCCATCCGAAAGGTATTTTTGTAATTTGTAGTAAAATTAAATTAATGTTAGTTATTAAATAGTAATTAGTTAATTAAATTAAATTAATGTTAGTTATTAAATAGTAATTAGTCAATTAATTATTGATTAAAATAATACTAAATATTTATTAAATACTTCCTAAACTAAAATTAGTGTTTTAAAATGAGATTAATGTGTTGAAAACATCATCTTGAAGCTCGGACATGTTGTCCCGTTTGTCGATTTTTGAGATCGGACGGGACAACATGTCCAGTCTGATAATTTATTTATTTATTTATTTATTTATTTTTTATTTTTTTTGGGGACGGAACATGTTCCGTGTCCGATACTTTAAAAAAAATTATAAAAAATTCGGGACAAAACAACTTGTTTCGTCCAATTAGATTAAAAAGTATATATACATATTAGGGATGGAACAACATGTTTCGTCTCCTATATTTTGAGAAAATGCAAATCGTTTATCAGAAATGAGAAGCGACTGTAGCAGAATTCTCAAAATATGCGAAACAACAAACCGTTATAGACGGTTTTTTCTTAAAATATGGTAAAATAGCAATTATAGAAAACCAGTGTGGATCCTCTAATAGTTGTTAATATAGAATTCTGCGGATGCTCTTATAGTAGTTAATATAGAATTCTGCTTCTTCGAGGAAGCTTCAAGTTCAAACATCTTTTTGCCTACTC
Source organism: Hemerocallis citrina (assembly GCA_017893485.1). Taxonomy (NCBI): domain Eukaryota; kingdom Viridiplantae; phylum Streptophyta; class Magnoliopsida; order Asparagales; family Asphodelaceae; genus Hemerocallis; species Hemerocallis citrina. The sequence goes on from CM030365.1 coordinate 158,723,246, forward strand.
TTTTGGATTCAAGCCACGCGTCCCTTAAAAAATCCTAGTTATATACAAAAATTATTTAGGCAGCAGAAGAATTATATACAACTAGTATATTCACGTACGATACACGTCTACAAAAAGTAAAGTTTTCAAATTAAATGAATATATATCGAATAAGATAAAAATAGTTTATATTTGAATGTTTTAATTTGGACTCCACGTGCAGTGCACATTTATATTTGTTGGATATAGCTTGGACGTATATTATACGTGTTTATATAGTTACAAAGTTAGGATTTGTTTGTTATAGACCCCAACTCCAACTCTTCCATTAAAATAGTAGAGATAATTATTCAATCTGGGGCAACTTTCCAGATTTAACCCCAACAGATGAATAATTGCCTGAATCGGCCTCCTCAGAAAGTGTTTGCACGAATCAATCTCTAAGACACCCACCATTATAGGGATGCTTACAGATTAGATACGGATCGGATATTGGCTATACCAACATCCGTATCCGCATTCCAAAAACGGATTCGGATACAGATACAGATATGACTCAGAAAAAAGAAAATCATATCCGTATCCGCAAATTTCGGATACGGATGCAAATCGGATACGGTCTACCAGATGACTGATACGAATTCGGATATCAAACATATAGTTTTTGCTATATTTTTTTCCTTAACTAGTACTTAGATATGTATATCACTGATTTTTTTTTATTAATTTTTTTATTCAAGAAAAGGTGGAATCTGGCCACCCTGTTTCATTAATCAGAGATTAATAAACAAAACTCAGGGTACTGTGCAAACAACAAAATCCTAGAAAGAAAAACGAAAAACATACTCCGCCCACAAACATGGGGGGCGGGACAAAATACAGACAGAGCGTAGGAAAACCAAAACTACTACATCTATCCCCCCAACAAGCCCTGGGGTGGTGGGTCTCACTGTCTCACATTGCTCATGCCTCAGTCAATCGTCGGGCCAATCTCGATCTCCTCGTCGTCGAACTCCTGTACTCGGAACACTGTGGCGATCCTGCCCCTGGGACCTGCTGTAGCCATATTAGCCCAAAATGAGATAAGATGCATAATGTGATTTAAATTGCCAGAGATGGTATTACAAGTTCCACGGAAATAAAAGTTGTTTCTGTCTAGCCAAAGCACCCAAGTCATAGCGGCAATCACGATAAACCACGCCTCTCATAGCCCCTCGTTCCATTGTGAATAAGGACCCCACCCATAGGTCGTCGTAAGAATTAGGGTACAGGGATGTCCCTAGTGCACTGAGAACCTCGACGGTAATCGCTTTGCTCCTAGGACAGTGGAGGAACAAGTGGTCTCTATTCTCCGGGTTGACCTGGCAGAACCCACAGTGAGCATCCAGATTTGGTTGGCGTTTAACCAGGTTCTCCCTAGTGAGGATTGCGTCGTTCAGCACTAGCCAAATGAAAACTCTTATTTTCAGGAGCGCTTTCGCTTTCCAAACAATGTTTGACCATTTTGGAGAGCAACCCCTAAAGTGGACGTGGTTATACATAGAGCGGACCATAAACTTGCCGCTCTTCTCCAGATCCCAAGTTTTCTTATCGGGTCCCTGAGTACAGCCCATTCCAGTGCTTGAGATGAATGCCCGGAGCTCCATCAATCTGCGTTGGGAATCCGTGTCAAGCAGATGTTTGAATACTAGGTTCCATGCGCCTCTTTTCGAGGCTGCTGCCATTGTGCAGTGTGGGTGAGCTGCTTGCTCATATAGGTCTGGGAACATGGATCTGAGTGGGTGGTCCACACACACTTATCCCACCAAAATCTAGTGAGTCTGCCATTACCTATGACTGACTTAACACAGCTATTGAAGGGTTCAAATGCCTTGGTAACCCCCTGAAGCTGCGGAAGTGGAACCGGATCAGATTTGCACTAATTTGGAGAACAAAAGAATCCCTTTTGGATGGAATTGAGGAACCTGAGAAGACGGAAGAAGCTAGGGACCTTTTACAGGTAGAACGGATGCATCTGCTCCAGCTCAGACAGGACATTGACCAGCTCTACAGGATAGAAGAAATCAGATGGCAACAACGTTCGAGAGTCACATGGCTTAAGGAGGGAGATGCAAATACCGCTTTTTTTCACCGTGTAGCCAGTGCACGACGTAGAGCTAACCTCATCCACTCCGTCAACTCGGACTCTCGGCTTATTCAAGGCGAGAACGATATTAAGCTGGCCTTCCATTCACACTACAAGCGCCTCTTTGGACGCAAAGCGGAGTTCAGAACCCCGCTCCGGCACGGCTTCTGGCAGAACCAAGCAGATGAGCCATGCCCTGGAGTGCAATCCATCGAAGCACCCTTCATAGAAAAGGAAGTTTGGAAGGCTGTCCAACAACTGGGTAAAGATAAAGCCCCAGGCCCAGACGGATTCCCGATCATGTTCTATCAGGTATTTTGGGAAGAAATCAAAGGGGACCTGCTGAAGCTATTCGACGACTTCTATGAGCATAAACTAAAATTGGGAAGAATCAATTATGCAAAGGTGGTACTAATCCCTAAACTCGAGGATTCACGGCGCATAGGTGACTTCTGCCCCATAAGCCTACTTAATTGCTCCGTTAAGATCATTACTAAGACCCTAGCTAACAGATTGGGTAAGGTAATGGACGGCCTCATCAGCCAGGACCAGACAGGCTTTATTAAAGGGAGATGCATTCAGGACAGTATTGCCACAGCCGAAGAGACTATCCATTAGTGTCATGCTTCCAATGCAAAGAGCTTCCTCCTCAAGTTAGATTTCGAGAAAGCCTATGACTCAGTGGAATGGAATTATTTATTGGAAGCACTAGCAGGACAGGGGTTCGGAGATAGATGGATCAGATGGATCAACTCGTGTCTCACCACTAGCAAAACGGCAATCTTGATCAATGGTTCAGAAGGTCACCCATTCTCCTGCAAACGAGGGCTCAGACAGGGAGATCCACTATCCCCCCTTCTCTTCACCATTGTGGCAGACGTGCTCAGATCAATGATGACTAGATGCAGTAGAGCTAGCTGGATTGTACCAGTGGCAAAAGGAGTACATCGGCAGGGCTGCTCCATACTTCAATATGCCGACGACACTCTTCTTTTCGGCAATGGAGACCTAGGGAAAACTGTCGTCTTCAAAGGTATTCTTTATTGCTTTGAGGTCTGGTCCAGACTCAGAGTTAATTTCCACAAAAGTGCTCTAACCCCCATCGCCCTGCCCCCAAAAGAGACGCGGGAGCACACCACTATTCTCAACTGCTCCGTCAAGAGGTTCCCCATCCAGTACCTTGGATTGCCTCTGAGACCTGGAAGACTCAAAAAGGCAGATTGGCTCCCAATCATCGACAAGATCGATAAACGGCTAGCAGGATGGAAAGGGAAAGCCCTACCCTGGGAGGGCGAGTCACACTCATCAATGCAGTCCTGTCAAACCTTCCTACTTATTATCTCTCTTTCTTCGAGATACCATGTTGGGTTATTCACACTTCCTACTTGATTTTCCATATGCATGTTGCAGATTGACAATCAAACCGTCTATAAGTGCAGTGTGACTAATCTTCCTACTTATTCACACTTCCTACTTGATGAGTGTGACTAATCTTCCTTTCTAGGTCATTTTCCGTATGCATGTTGCAGATTGACAATCAATCAAACCGCCCTGTCAAACCTTCCTACTTATGTATCTCATCTTCGTTTGGCCTCCTTCCAATCATATCGTAACAAGGATTCTTGTCCTGTCAAACCTTTCAGAATGGATTTTAATTGATTGTCATCTTTTACAAAGAAAAGAGATATATAAATCGATTTTTCTAGCATCACTGCAGACAACAAAAACAACAACAATCTACATGAATCTAATTTTTTGATAGAATAACCTACCATCATCAATTCTTCGGTAATCAAAACCGGTTTAGCCTCATAAGACATTAAGATCGATTGTTTCAAGGACATACAAATTTGGGAGCCATCCATCATACAACCATTCTTTCATGAACTGATCAGCTTCGACTATTCATCTAGCTGCTGCCAGAGAGAGTGAAGCAGCCAACTTCGTCGTGGTTTCAGTAAGAAACTCCCTAAACCACATAATATAAAAAGTTGTAATTGTTATATAATGACTACAATCAATATTCAAAATCAAGAACTACGAACAACTCCTCGATAAAGAACTCATTGGGGGTGTTTCCAACTGTTTCCAACCGACACTCAATACTTGGTTGCAGCATTCACATCGACGTTGTTATAACCCACTGCCATGTTATTGAAGGCAGTCCCACCAGCTCTCTTGAGTGTTGAGAAGAGCACCTCGCCCCAGTCTTCTGTCATTTGTACAATTCTTCCAGAACCAAATATGAATCGTAATAGATAAATGAGAAGGTCACACAAAACTTCAGAACTTACCTAACCAATTACTCCATCACACTTGTCGCCAATGAGTGCAAGGATGTCATCAACAGATAGTATAGTTTTCTTCTCAGTGCATATCTACATCCAGCGGGTTCTGGGCATCGGCTTGGTGTTGATAACTCTGTACTTGTCACTGGGGGGTTCCATACTTCAATTAAAATTGGCGGAGCACTGTGGATTTGGGGGTGGAGCACCGGGGGTAGAGCTCGCCAGTGACGTTGGAGTCGGAGATGCCCGATGCAAAGTTGATGCTAGGGTTTCGGATTTGGGAATTTAGGGGTAGAGGAAGAGCCTGATGTTGGCAGAGCTAGTGGAGGAAGGTGGAGAAAGGGTTTTAGATTTGGAGGATTTGGGGGTGGAAGAAGAGCCCGATGATGGTTAGGACTGAGGAGGGTGGAAGAGCAGCTGAATTTGGGATTTGGTTTCATCGAATCTGGAGGAGGAATAAGAGAGAGGCATGAGAAATGAGATAAAGTTACACAAATGCCCTTTAATTATATATGGTATATAAATAAATATATATTAAGTTTGCAGATATCTGTATCTGAATCTTTTTTTAAGGATATCTGTATCCAACAATCAGTACCATACCCCTCTCCCCTTGAGTTTGGATCCTCTTCCTCCTCCAGATCCGCCGTTTCTTCCCCTCTTCTCCCCCATCTCCCTTCATTAAAAAGTCCCCTCTCTCCTAGAGCTTCAGACCCATCTTCTTCTCTTTTCAGATCTCCTCCTTTCCTTGCGCCCCCTCTTCTCCTTGCTAGCTCCAAGGGTTTCTTCCCTGTGTGTGTTGTGGCAATTCAGATCATCGGTATTCCTCTCTTGGTGTCTTCCCCCGGTGGTGCTCCTACCTTCCGTCTTCGGCCTCACTCGTTCCCGTTGGGCCTCAGTGACCGTGTCGCCTCCTTCATCTTCTCCCTCCCGACTCGAGTTTGTCTTCGCCGTGCTGCTGATCTGCGACTTCTGTATTTCTCTCTCTCCCGAGCAGGTAAGTGGACAGGTACGATTTCTTTAACTCTTTCACTTCCTCTTTCTGTTCCATCCCGTTGCATTTTTTTTTGTTCTTGTATTTGGGTGGTGTGGTTTTTTCTCGCCTCTGGTGCGATTGGTTGCTCAGTTCTTGTTGCCTACTTCTTTTTGAGGGCAATCTGTGCGGGACGTTTAGGCCCGGCGTGTTATTTGGTGGCGCCGCGTTTAGTCTGTTGTGAGCTTCTTCTTCCTCTGTGTATACCATTATTGTCCTATCCTTTTTGTGAGATCCTTCTCTACACCCATGGACCTTTCGTGGGTCGAAGTTGTTAAAAAAAAGAAAAAATATGCGTCTGATGGGCCTAAGCCCAGCGAGTATGGCTCTTCCTCAGGAATGAGGGTTTCTGGGCCCATCAAGGCCTATAGACACCCTTTTCCAGAGTGTTCTACTCGACTGTATTCCCGCCCTCTCTCCAATCCCATCTCTTCATCTTCTCACTCTACTCGATCTCAATTTCTCCCCCCTCCCATCTCCTGCTTTCGGTGTCTGCAACCTGGGCACTTGAAGAGCGCTTGCGTTTCAAAGATGAAATGCCTTTTCTGTTTAAAAAAAGGCCATGCTCGCCAATGGTGCTTTGCGCTTCAAAAGCTTTTGGGCCTCACTGTAGGGATTCCGATCGCCGACCAGGTCATTGCAGCGCTTGACTTTCCGGCGCTGCAACGCAAATTGGCGGACCTGCCATCTGATAAGAATAAGAAAAAGAAAAAGCAGCCCGTTTCGAGATCGCCCTTACTCCCCACTCCTCCCTCTGCATCCAAGCTGACGCCTTCTGGGCTTCCTGAGTCTCCCGCTCTTTCTGCTCCCATCCCGCAGCTAAACCAGCCTGTGGTCACCCAAGTGTTCCTCCCTGATACGGAGCTCCCTGAAAGACTGCAGTTCTTTAGTTCTTATGGAGCCATCTCTTTTTGTGGTGGGTCGATCCCTTTCTACACTCTTAATGCCTTTTTGGGTAATTATTGCAACATAAAAGATTGGGATTGGGTGCTGTTCTCTTGCTCCAACGGTGATTCTACCATCAGGTGCCCATCGCCCAAAACCCTTGATGAGCTGTGCGCCAACTCCTCGCTAGAGATAGGCTCTATCTCCCTTTCCATTCGTAAATGGGTTGTGGTTAGTGCGCCCCCTCCGGCCTTGCCTTCGGCGCTCATTAAAGTCTCCTTGGTTGGTCTCCCTCCCTTTTGCGATTCTCTGAGGTTAATCGCGCCCTACACTAGGTGTATTGGGGAGATCGTTAGTTTAATGACCTGTGCAAGGCTTGCCTCTGGCTATCTCCAAATCGAAGCGCTGTTTCGTTGCCCTTCTTCCAATGATCGTATTGAGGCATTCTGTCTTAAAGATGGCATCTCAGCTTATTCTGTTTCGGTGCAATACCACGACTCTTTCCTTGCTCCGGTGTCCTCTACGCCAGTATTTTCCCCCGATCCTACCTCTGGGTTTCACCCAGGATCGTCTTCGGTAGTTAAGGTGGAGGCAGCGGGTGGTAAAGCATCTCTTAAAATGCCGTTAAGGCGGGAGGTTTCTATGCCTCGCAAACCTTTCGCCAAGCCAAATGTTCCCAAAATCTCTCCTTCCAAAGTGCCCAATCTGGTATGGATTAACCCGGAGCGATCAGCGCTCCCGACCTCGAAGGGAGTTTCTTCCTCCCGTCCCCCTACTGTGCTGCCGTCCAATGCTTCGATCCCTTCTCCTGCCCCAGCTCAAGGATCCTCTCATCAGGCGGTGCCTCCGACTGCTCCTTCAACCAGCGACTGGCCGGCATGGGAGGTTAATCCTTCCTTCGCTTCGGACTGGGAGTTGTTTCAAAAGTCTGCTCATTTCCCTACAACTAGCAAGCCACTCTCCTCTCCTTTCTCCAAGGCTGCTAAGTTCTCTTCTCCTTCAAAAGTGCAGGGATGGGTGGATCAAGATGATCTTCTACTGGAAGATGAAGCGGAGTTAGCGAGCTCGCAAGCTTCCAAACAGGTATGTTTGTCCGTTTTGTTTCCTAATTCCAGTGTCTCTTTATTTATTTCGGTCGACTTTTGTTTACTTTGTATTTCGGCTTGCGATTTGCAGCCTTTGTTCTCTGTAGCGCTGCAGGCACCTACCAAGGCCCTGCGGCCCCTGTCCCCTTTCTCTCTCGCCTTTTTTTGGCTCTCAATCGATCTTTTTGATCGCATTCTATGTCTGCGATCGGCTCAGTCCGATGCAGCGTTTCCAGGTTCCGCATTGCAGTGCGCCCAGGGTTTATCCTGTGTAGACGCGGCTTACCTGCCCCCCTTGATTCCTGTCTCTCCGCATTGTAAGCATGGTGACACCCCGACATATTCTTCTCCGTCTAACCGTGTGCCTAATCGCTTAATAAGATGCAGCGCTCGTTTACGGGCCAAGCACCACACGTCCTTTTCCTCATCTCCCTTAGGCAATTGTCCTTCAGCTACATCCCATTCCGTTCCCCTATCTGAGCATTTAGGGTCATTATATCTCTCCCAATTTGATTCTATGTCTGATAGTGAACTACTGGCAATTTCTTCCTCTCTGGGATTTAGGATCGATCCGTCGGACTCTAAGCCTCTCCGTATCATTCGTCTTAATGAACGTTTAAGAGTCAGTGAGCAACTAGTTCCTGATGATTAGTATCTCATGGAATATCCGGGGACTCAATTGCCCCGTTAAACAAAGGGCGATCTATGATTTGATTGTTTCTTCCAAGTGTGACCTTATTTCAATTCTAGAGTCGAAGGTCGAATTTCCCTCCCCTCGACTTTATCGCTCTATTGGAGGCTCTGCCATTTTCAACTGGATTTCCCTTGACGCATCGGGTACCAGGGGTGGCATCCTGTTTGGTTTCAAGGAATCGGTTTTCTCCCTAATGGCGGTTCAACGCCTCAATTTTTTCCTAATTGCCTAGCTTCAATGGAAGGCTCTCAATAGTGTGATTACCGTCATTTCTGTTTATGGCCCGGCAACATCTCAGCTGAGGCCCCAGTTTTGGAGCGAATTTAGGTCCTTACACCAGTTCTCCAACGGTCTCTGCTTTATCTGCGGAGATTTCAATGTGACTAGATTCGCGGCTGAAAGGTCGAATGCGGTTGTCTCCTTTTCCCAATCTTGCTCTTTTAACGACTGCATAAGGGATCTGCAGCTCACTGATATTCCTATCAATGGTAGATCCTTTACTTGGTCGAACCAGCGGTCTCCGCCGACCCTGGCGAAACTTGACCGGTTTCTCGTTTCCCATTCTTGGATATCCCAGTTCCACTCCTCCTTCGCTAAGGCGTTGCCCAACCCCTCCTCCGACCACGTTCTCATTGCCCTTTTCTCTAACTTTCACTTTCCTCATCGCCATCAATTTCGCTTTGAAAAATTTTGGCTGCAAGACCAGCTTTTTGTTTCCCTGGTTGAGGAATGTCTTGGTGCTATATCTGGTTCGTCTGGTCTTGCCTCTCTGCTCCTTAAGCTTCATGCCATTAAATATGGTTGCAAGATCTAGCACAGAGAAAGACAGTCCAATACCAATTTCCTTAAAAGTTTCCTTCTCTCTTCTATCGAAGCTATTGATGTTTTGGAGGAACACGGGCCTCTTTCGGATCATGCTCGTGTTGAACGTCAAGATTGCAAGCGTGAATATGCCAACATCCTCCTGCAAGACCATGCTAAGTGGGCGCAAAGAGCCAAAGTTAAATGGCTTAAGGAGGGTGATGGTAACACTGCCTTTTTTCACAATTTTGCGTCCTTTAGACAGCGCAACAATCATATTTCTATGATCCATGATCAAGGGATCGACCTCCAATCGGAACCTGACATTCATCGAGCTTTTCTCTCTTTCTACAAACAGCTCATTGGTGTTTCTAAATCTCGTCTGATTTCCCTTGATTGGAACCAACTTTACGCCCCCCCCGCGGTGGACCTCTCCTCTCTGGAGGAGCCTTTCTCCTTGGAGGAGATTAAATCTGCGGTTTTTGCTCTAAAGAGCGATTCGGCGCCGGGTCCGGACGGATTTCCGGCCCTTTTCTTTCAAAAGTTTTGGAACTGGATCAAAGTTGACCTTTTCAACATCTTTAAAGACTTACATAACGGTTCCTTCTCTTTCGATCGCATCAATTACGCGCACATTGTGCTTATCCCCAAAAAGCCTGGAGCTCACATGATCACAGAATTTAGGCCCATCAGTTTAATTAACACTACCTTCAAAATAATCATGAAAGTCCTTGCGGCTAGGTTGAGTGCGATTATATCGCCACTCATCGATCCGGTCCAATCCGGTTTTATCAAGGATCGCTACATCCTTGATAGTGTGGCATCGGCTCAGGAGGTTATCTCCCTCTGCCATCATTCCAAATCTGAGGGCATTCTTCTAAAATTGGATTTTCAAAAGGCTTACGATAACGTGAGCTAGGATTTTCTCCTCGATATCCTCCATCATCGAGGTTTTGGTCCTAAATGGATATCTTGGATTAAATCCAGCCTTATAGTTGGTACTTCCTCCATCATTATCAACGGCTCAGAAGGCCACAAGTTTAAGGTCAAGTGCGGTCTCCGTCAAGGAGATCCCATCTCCTCTCTCCTTTTTTCCCTGGTTGCTGATGTGTTCAGTAGGTTGCTGCGCAACGCTCGTGAAGCTCATGTCATTGAGGGCCTCGGTCGTTCCCTAGGTTTTGACGGTATCCTTAATCTTCAGTACGCTGACGATACTATTATTTTCAGTAAACCTGATCTGTCGTCTTTGCGCAACCTTAAACTTCTTCTCTATTGTTTCGAGATGGCCTCCGGTCTCTCCATTAACTTTCAAAAGTCCTCTGTGACTTGGCTTGGTGGTGATCCCTCCCTTCAAACGAAGGTTTCTCAGTTTTTTAATTGTCCAATTGCCGAGTTCCCCATCACCTATCTGGGTATTCCCCTTAGATGGGGAAAGCTTCTTAGAGCGGATTGGTTCCCTATCATTGATAAAATCGAGGCCAGGCTCAACGCCTGGACGGGGAAGTTACTCTCCCGCGGGGGTAGATTGATTTTGATCAATTCAGTCCTCTCTGCTATTCCCCTATATATGATGTCCTTCTATTATCTCCCCTCTTGGGTCATCAAAAGATTAGACCAAATCAGAAGCAATTTCTTCGGGTCCGGATCTGCCGTTTTTAAAACGGGATCCCACCTTTGCAACTGGAATTTGATCTGTTCCTCTAAGGCTAGCGGGGGTCTGGGAGTGCTCAACCTCAGGAATCAGAACATTGCCTTGCTAGGGAAGTGGCTTTGGAGATTTCATCACTTTCAGCATCTTCCATGGGTCCAATGTATTAAAGGCCATTATTACTCTGTCACCCCTTGGTGGTCCTTCCCGTCTACCACTCACCGATTAACGTCCCCTTTCTGGAAAGGTGTTTGGAAGGCTGCATTGGCTTTCCAGTGTGGCATCTATCGTAGATGCTCAGACGGTTCCAGAACTAAATTTTGGTCTGACCTTTGGTTAGGCAATATTAAACTATCTTCGGCCCATCCCAAACTCTTTCGCCTAGCTTCCCTCACAGACGCGACTGTGAACGATTCTTTCTACATTATTAACTCCATTAAGATATGGTTCATCCCATTCAAGATTGAGCTTCCCCCTTGCTTAATCTCCGAACTATATGAACTCATTTCTTCTCTTAATCTCTGTGAATGGCATCCCGATGAAGGAATCGCCTGGCGTTGGAATTCATCTGGGATTTTCTCAGTTAAATCCTTTTATAACTTTCTTAATTTTCGTGGTACTAAATCTCCCTTTGCCTCTTTCATATGGAGCTCCTGTGCTCCCCTTAAGGTTCGGGTGAATACCTGGCTAGCTCTTCACAATAAATTACTCACGGTCGAGAATCTTAATAAACGTAATCTCGCGTGGGGGCAACTCTGTCCGTTGTGTTCAGAGCATGCGGAGGATGTTAATCACCTCTTCGTGGGATGCTCTTTCATCTCTCCGCTCTGGAAGTTAGTATCGCTAGCTTGGGAAAACCCATCACTGCCCTTCAATCTTGACTCTTGTTGGATGTCCCCATTATCGCATCCTAGATTCCGCAAAAGTTGGAACCTTTCGGTTCACATTATAATTTGGATTGTTTGGTTGGAAAGAAACCGTAGATTATTCTCCCACCACTCCTCCACGATTGCTCATCTGATTGATGAATTTCTTTTCCTCTTTAATTTTTGGTCTACAAATGCCTCTCACAATGATAGTGAACTCGTTTATGGGTGTCGTTTACATGACTCGCATCGTGTTCTTTGCTGCCTTAATGCTTTATGATTCTTCTTTTTTGCATGACTGCTTACCAAGTTCTCTTGTCACAGGTTGGTTAAGGTTTCTAGACCCCCTTTGCACTGATTCTGAGGGTTTCTTTTGTTCCCAGGCCGGTGTTTTTGGCTCTGGTGGTGCTCGATGGTCAGCCTAGAGTTGCCTGTTTGGCTTGATGTATTTTCGGCTCTGTTTTGGCTCTTTTGAAACTCTTGTCTCTTTTTTGACTGACTGCTTTTTGGTGCGGGGACTTTACTGTTGTGGGCTTAGTCCCCTTTGCTTTTGAGCGCTACGCTAGCTGATTTTATTTTCCTCTGCCTTATGTAATCTTTACTTTCATTATCAGTACTGTTCTGTTTAGTTTTTTCTCGCTTCTTTACATTATTATCTCTGTGGCTGGTACCATTATTGTGTCTCGCTGTGCGATCACTGCGAGCTGCTGTTAGTTCGAGCTGTCTTTGTTTGCGATTGTGAGGCGCAGGCCTCTTTTGCTGTTTGTTTTTGGATGATGTTTTTTGGCAGCGGTCTGGTGCAACCATGCTCTTTTGTGGTGGCTTAACCTTCTAGTCATGTTTCCTGTTTTTCTTTATTATCTGTGTATCCATTACTATATCTCCTGCTGTCCCTTGTTGGGGGCGGCCAGCATTTTTTTGTTGGGATGCGGAATTGCCCTGTTTGGAGGTCGCCATTCCTCTTGCGGTGGCTGAGGAGGTCGCCTTTGCTGCTGCGTGCCCTCCTGGGTTGCGGTTTGGTTGGTTGGCTGGTTATCATATTTGGAGTCCCGAGCTGTTCAGGTTTTTGGCGTCTGACGGGAGCCTTACTGCGTGCATTTCCTCGGTTGCCTCCTCTGCTCTTTTCTCATGGGTTTTGATGGCTTCTGATGTTCCATTTTCGAGGCTGGTGGGGCTGTTGTGTGTATTGTATTTATTTTTTCTCTGCTCTGTAGGGTTTAGGTCTGCCTTTATTTCGTTTTACAGCTTGTAAAATCCTATGTTGTACGGTTCCTATTATTAATATATTTTTGTTGTGGCTGGAGTCCTTAGACTCTATCCGTTCACATAAAAAAAAAAAGGATATCTGTATCCGTATTCGTATCTACATCAATTTTTTTTGAATTTGGATATTCGAATCCGTATTCGTATCCGTCCGGATACGGATTATTCATATCCGTATCTACATAAATTTCGGATTCGAATACGGATTGGATCGGATATATCCTTATCCGAGAGCATCTCCACCCACCATGTAGGCGTGTCAGAGGTCGACTCGGCGCCAATTTGGAGAGATAACAAGGAAACCGACATTTCAAAAGCCGGTTTATAAGGAAATTAATTCTGAAAAAAATGTTAACGAAGAACATGGCTTTCGAAAATCCAATTTACTAATTGAAATGTTTTCAAAAACTTCAAGTGGCTGGGTAGAGATAATTTTTTCAAAAAAAATTCCAAGTTAAAAAAAGTTAATTACAAAGAATCTGATGTTTGGAAAGTTGGGTTCTTTCTTAAATTTGTGTCCTTACAATTCGGCGTTTGAAACTTCCGGGTCATTTTTAGCCTTCCACGTTACCACTCAGAGTACTTTTGACATGCTGATGTCAGGAGTCGATTTACATTAGGGGTGGCATGCGGGCAACCCGGCCCGAGCCGGACCGGGCCCGAACAGCTCGGGCTTTGCCCGGTCTCGGGCCAACCCGAGCCGGGGTCGAGGACTTCGCAGGCCGGGCCGGGCCGGGCTAGATGGGGAAAACCTACGCCTGGACCTGGTTCCCGATCCCAAGGGTGAGGGCCGGGCCGGTTTTTGAGTATAATTTTTTTAATTTTTTTTTTTAAAGGAAGATGAAATATCAAGTATTAAATTATAATTTCATAACAATTGCAAAGAACTAATAAATAAAAAAATTTTGATCCAAATGAAATTATCCTTTTTTGAAGTACTCGGTACTCACTCCGAATCTATCCAATGACATATTACACACATCATTGGAACGCCGTTTACTCCTACCCACCCATTCGATGTCAAAGAAACTCTAGTGTTTAGTGATGTTAGTGTTGCTATCAAAAAATTCTTAGTCTCATTGTAAACTAATTTACAATCACCCTTAACTACATTCCTAGCATTCTTTTTATAATGGGGGTTTAAGGAGGTTTATGCAAAAGTCTCTACATACCTACTTTCACCAAACGAATATGGTAATTCACCCTTAATTACTAACTTAGCAATTTCCCTACGAATGATATCGTGATCGTAGCTATGACTATCTACTTGACCGGTTCTAGGATGTATTTTTTGTTGTGTGAGATTGTCTTTCGAAAATTCGGGTTGACATTTGTTTAAGTGATGTTGAAGTGTACCCGTGCCCGATCCTGTTTTAAACTTATATGGTATTTGACACTTCTTACATATTTTTAGTCCTACACTCTTATCATTTTGTGAAGGGATAAAATTGAAATAATTGTGTACATCGGAAGTAGTCCCTCTTGTTTTACGGGTTAGAGAAGAACCGTGTTCCGATGACTGTGGTTCTACATGATCTTCTATTTCTATAGGATTTGAGTGTATTTCATTCAAATTGGGAAAACTATCATAATTCATGAATGTTTCTTCACTATCTATATATGGAATTGGAATGAAAAGAATGGATGACTAGTGGACTCTTGATTACTATGTCTACCATCGCGTGATCGATTAGAAGTCATTTAAATATTAAAAACTAGTGTATGTATAGTTAGAGAGAAAGCAAGTGTACGTTTTAAAATTTAAATTAAAAGAAATAACTAAATGTATGCCAACTAATAATTTAAAACAACAAAAATTAAATAAAGAGAAACAACAAAATTTAAAACGAACAACAATCTATCTCAACTAAAAATAACAATAATAACAAGAACTAGTGAGTAGTGTATGTATGTTTACCACTTTACCAAATTTATAAATAAAATCTAAAAAAAGAGAGGAAGAAGTTCAAGAAAACCCAAACTAATTAAGAGATATAGATGAGAATAATCAACTATGTTAATTCTACAAATTAAACATATTCTAAAATACCGTATGAGTGTTCGAAGTTTGAAGAATGAAAGTTGAGGGAGTTGAGACTTGAGAACTTGTAGTAGTGTTGATTGTTGTTGTTGATTGTTGATCCTTGCAAAATGTAAAGAGATTTGATCGTTGCAAAGTTGAGAGATGTTGATTGTTGTTGATTGTTGATTCTTGCAAAGTTGAGAGAGTATTGATTGCTGTTGATTGTTGTTGTTGTTGATTGTTGATTTGAGAGATAGTAGAGAGATTTGAGTGAAGTAGTGAAGAGAAATGAAAGAAATGATGTGGTATATATAGAATATGCAATTTTTTTGATTTCCTAAAGTACCTCCAAAACTAACTAGTATAGATCTGTTGGGGGGCAATTTGGTAATTTATTTTTTAAAATAAATTCTGAACCCAAAAAAAAATAATAACAATAATTCCCAACGGTCAGCCCAGACTATTTTGGAAAAATTGTGAACTGGACCAGCCCCTGGGTTTGGGGGCCCGGTCCCGGGATGAACCCGCCTAACTGGGGCCCTGGTCGGGCAGGTTCCGGACTGACTTGGACCTGTTGCCACCCCTAATCTACATGGATACCTTATGTACATGTCATCTTTTTTTTTGATGAACCGGATAGAGCCGAAGGCTCCAGTCATGCAATAAATAATATATATCAAAATGAGTACAACAGTAGCATCAAAGAGTAAATGATTACAAGGTGTAAACAAAGATCAAACAAACAAAACACAGACAGCAGATCGAAGGACGGGCCGATCCAGAGCCGAACACCAGCCAAGAAGAAGCCGCAACCCGAGGACCAAGCACCGTCGCCGAAGCAGGGGCAGACGACGTCGGCCAAAATTAAGTGCCCAGGAATAATCCCACCGACACGAAGAGGTATGCCGATTGCCTCCAAAAAGCAACAAACAGAAAATATGCTGATAGCAATAGCAATGACCATCAGTATTGACATACAATCAAAAGAAATTATGTACATGTCATCTTAAGTAAATAATTTTTTTATTTATTTTTGGTTCACTCTGGAAAATTGGTCTATACAAAACTAATTTCTCTTCCGTCACAATTTTCCACGTAATAAGAATGAACAGAGATTAGAACTGCTTCATTTTGCTTTATTAATTCCCTTAAAAGATCCCACGCTATAAGGATAAAAAACACCGACGTAAAAGTGATACCACTTTCTTTTCGAGATTCGCCTCTTGTTGCAGAGATTCTGCCACGTCTGTTTTGTCTATCCTCCTCATAAATACCCTATGCCCTTCCTACAACCTCGAGTTAATTACCATTATTCATCCATTAAGTTTCTTCTCCTCTCGTGGCTGCAGATCCAAGCTTCATAGTAGGAATCCTGGGTAAGCTTCAAAAAGTTCTCTAATTACCAATGATGTGGGTATAGATGATGTGGTCCAATCAGGACCGTCGGATCTCCTTAGATTTTGCTCATCCCAGATCATCAGGTCAACAGGTCCAACGGACCTTCTATCACTTTAGGACCACAGACAAACGGGTCTAATCCGGCCCATTAGAGTTAGATACCCGTTTGCCTCTGTCTATAAATATCGGACCCCTCCTCACTGCAGAAGGTAATCTCAAATTCTCCACCTGAACCCTAGCTGTCCAGTCTCTTTTTCAGTGACTGACTAAATCGTCGGAGGGTCTGTTGCCGGAATTTCTCCCGGTGTTTCTAGGCCTTTTGCAGTACCCCGGTCGTCTGAGCACCAACTGCTTTTCTGAGTCGACCTCCAGGAACAGACCTGAGCCGCGGTCAAGATCCGTCCCTTCCACTTTACAAATTACAAGAACTTACACCTGTTGCTCTCTCACCGAAAAAAAGAAGCATTAGGTTGACGCCATCTGTGGGAACCAACTGACTCGATCCTAAGCTCGGATCTCTACTGAAGCTGAGCCCTCCCATGGCTCCCAAAGCCAGAAGAGCCTTCATCGCTGGACGTCGTCCAGACCCCCATCCATCTCACAGTCGTGTGAACACTCAGGGATCTAACAGACCACCAGTCAATGGCACAGCGGGACCCGGTCCGAGTGCTTCTCGCTCGGTGGCCAATGACTTACGGCATGTCATCAACCACCGGCAACCCGCGGTTGACCTTCGACTCCAGCTCAGCCGATCAAGGAGCCGGGCAGCCCTTCTAACCCAGCTCCGACACATAGCACTCTCCCATCCTGAAGCCGGGAGCACAACCGCAGCCGCTCCCCAATGTTGTATCCTGTAGGCAAGACAAATAACACTAGAGGGAGGTGAATAGTGTTGTATAAAAAATAATTAAGAAATTGAACATTTTCGTTCTGTCCAGTCGACTTAAAAAGAGAATACAGTCGACTGGGGCGTCAGATTAGAAGAGTATTTTATATAAGTCTTATCAGTCGACTTATAACAGAAATTCAATCGACTTACCGGACATGTGTTCAAAGAGAATTTTATACAAGTCTGATCAGTCAACTTATAGAGGAGACTCTGTAATGCCCTGATTTTTCAATTAATGAAAAATTATTTTATTTTGCACGTAGTGTGCACGTGTAATATTTTGGTTGAATTAAATCTTATAAGTATTTTATTGTGATGTGT
Organism: Hemerocallis citrina; assembly: GCA_017893485.1. Lineage (NCBI taxonomy): Eukaryota > Viridiplantae > Streptophyta > Magnoliopsida > Asparagales > Asphodelaceae > Hemerocallis > Hemerocallis citrina. The sequence goes on from CM030365.1 coordinate 158,740,544, forward strand.
ATAAATATTTAGATATGTGTTTTCAAATTATTTTATACAAAAATCTTTTCTTTAAATAAATAGAAAACCTTATTTTAAAGCCTTTTTCTTAAAGCTCAAAATGCAATTTATGTATTTTATTTTAAAATAACCATTTTGGCCCATAAACTAAAGCCCATGGACTATATTTCTACACAACTTGTCATGTAGAATACAATTTAAAAGATTATTTTATTTTATACAAAATTTAAATGTACAATTTTGGGCCTAGTTGCATGCACGTGCACTACACGTACACGTGCAAAAGGCATGCCTTCCTTGTGGCCGGTGGTGGGCATTTTTGGAGGGAATTCAAAAGTTTTATGGTGATCAAGGTGGTGGTTATTTTGGATGTGGGTAGTTATTGTAACTCCTACTCTCATCCTAGCCTTCCATCCTACAACCAACCAACTAATCCTAGCCCTTCATTTTAGTTGATTTTTAGTATAAATACCCCCTCCCATGGCTAGTTATTTTGTGCTTAATATTTCCTTCCAAATCTATAGTCTAATAGCATTATCTAGTAGTTGTTGTGAATTAGAAAAGATTGAGTTGTGAGTGGGATTGTGCTTGCATTCTACCAAGGAGGAGAAGGGCCGGCTACTTCAAATAGGAGCTTTTCGGTGGTGCTTTTGGAGCTTGTGTGCGCGCGTCTAGGAGGAGGTGCATTCATTTGCAAAGGACTTTGTTGCTATTGTGTTTGTTTCTCTCCATACAAGGTGGGTAAAATTCTCCATATTTCTAAAGTAGAAATGCTTGTTAGAATGAATGAATGATAGTGGGTTTAATTTTCCTTATTTCTAATTAGGAATGATGCTAGTATGATATTGAGACATGGTGCATGAAAAATACTAATAAGAATGCATTTTTAATTGGAAAGTTAGTCTATAAATTGATTGGAATGATTATGAATAACTTGTATGTGGTTTTATTATTAAAATTGAGTTGTGGGTAAAGATTTCCCTATTCTTAAAGTAGAATTGCATGCTAGTTTAATTAGAAATTTGAAGCATGAAATTGATTAAGAAAGAGCACACCTTAATTATGACTTTCTTGAATGATTGAGATGTGAACATGCAAATTGATAAGTGGTTATATATATTGTGATGTACATGATTTGACTAGAAGCATAGATTGATTAATGAAACTACATTTGTTGCTATCAAAGAACTACACTCAAAGTTAGTAGTTGAGTTTTACCATTTCATGTATTAAATAGATCCTTGGTGTGATATGGGTATGAATAAATTCAAATATGAGTTGTATGTAGATAAATGATTAAAATCAGTGGATTAGTGTGAAATGTATTGACAAAAAGATTAGAACACTATGAGGCAAAGAAACATCAAAAAGAGAAAAATGGTAGTGTTAGAATGTATAATTTGAATTAATGGTGTAAAAATATGTTTTAATTATTACAAAAATTATTTTGCTCACACTGATATATAAATTATGTGAAGTAGAATTAATCTGGAATTATACAGTATATTTTGATGAGAGCAAAATGAAACGAAAGCTAGTTGAACATCGAAATGTTCTAAATAACAGAGGGCATAAGTTAATTGGAATTGAAACTATACTTATGACAACTGAGCGCGTAGCTCAAGTGGTCTTGCGGTGCGATTGGGTTCTCTGTGTTGATCGGTTCGAATCCCTGTAGCCGTATATATTTTTCCACATTTTTTGTAAACATATAACTTACCGACAGAGAGTAACAAGTACCCTTTTGCCCCTCCTTATATCGCTGGCACAGTTTGGCCTAGCGGCGGGTGCTGTTGGCTGTGTTCTCTGGGTGCCTGGGTTCGATTCTTGCTATCGGCAAGTATGAAAAAATATTTTTTTTGGGTTTTTAGGTGTCCAAAAATTGTGAAAAAAATATGGTTATTCTCATAAAAATATAAGGGACTTTATAAAAATGATTTGGGCATTATTTGAAAGAGATAAACTATGGTTTGTGGATAAAAAGCATAAATAGAACTATCGTTCTAGATTATACACTTTGTGAAAAATCATAACTTATAAGAATAAATTGAAATGGAGTATTAGAATATGATTTGGCAAAAAGAAACTTTGTTGTGTGACATGATGCAATTTATTCTCACTTGAGAATATCGTGGAAAAATATGAAGTATGAATATCCATTAGTGATGTGAATCTCAAATGTGAAATTATTAATTGATAAAGTGCATGAGTTCATGTATGATTATGGATTAATGAATGAATTAGAGATCATGTTAATGAAAAAGAAATCCGTTGGTTATGAATATGAATTTTATGAGTTATAAGTGCTCAATGTGGAAATTGTGAATTGGAATTGAAATGAAAGAGTAGTTATGTCTCCCCCGGCAAATTGGAAAGAAAATGAAATGAATTATTGAAATGAAAAGACCAAGGTTGGTCACGTTTGTATAAATAGATAAGTCCGGATTAGTGGAGAGGCTAACTCTAGAACTTTGATTTTTATTCATGATTCTATTAAATTAAGGACTAGCACATAGTGAAGATGTGATGAAAGTAAGAGAAAAACATTGAGTATGAGGGCCCTGGGTAGCGGCGAGAGCGTATCCCAGGAATTCCCATGATGAGTCTGGGTGAGGATGCTGTTCCAGAGTACCGTCCCGGTGGCGATGCTCGTGGGATGTTTGAAGACTACGGGTGGTGTCATGTCTATGGTGAGAGCTGAATTACCACAGGATGTCTGCATGATGAGTCATGTCAGCGATGGGATTCCCTCCAGAGTGCCTAGACATGAGTTCGTAGGTCAGAAAACATCTAGGATACTTACCATAATTACAGTAGTAGATTAAGACATAACGAGGGATTGAACCCTATAAAGATGAAGAACGATTAAGGGCTTGCCCTCGGACCTATGTAGTATGGGATGCATAGAATCCGAACAAGTGCGCATTAGTGTCATGTAACATAAATAACTGCATTAAGGACTAAGTGCACAATCACAACACGACATCAATAGGGTAGTCCCATTAGTTGTAATGTGACAAGTTTGTGTTTGCTAAATATGGAAAATTAAGTTATACTATTTCCGGTATAGAGAGTATGGCCGTGTATAATGATCGTCGGTTGAATAAACTGACGTACCCACAGTCTTATATGCAGGTAAATGACATGTTAAAGATTAAAGAGGAATGGATGCTTAAAGATATTACCATGTTGTTGTACATTTATTTAATTGTTGTAAATTTTTACTTCCGCTGTGCAAATGAAAAGTGTAATAATGATGTAAACTCTGATGTAAAGTGAAAAATTTAAATTTCCCTGTAAAATTGTACTAAAGAAAGCGAAAAGATCCTGTAGAACATCTCGAATTCAGTGTATTTGGGATTCGGGGCGTTACAGACTCAGTCGACTAGCTAGACAAGTTTTCGAATAAAATACAGAAAAATGAAATGTGAGTGAAGAAAAATACAACCACAGAGAAAGTCAATCACAGAGTACACAGCGATGTATCCTGGTTCGGTTCTCCCGACCTACATCCAGTCCCCAAGCAACCCATTCGAGATTTTTCACTATTCTTGAACAAAATAAAAGAATACCCTACGACGTTCGACAACAACCATGCCAAACCTGTAGACCTCTCTCACCGTTAGAGAGAGCGCACCCACTCTACTACCTAGAGTGAAAACCTGACTCTACAACCAAGAGCCCTACTCTCCAATCGAGAGGACCACCCTCACAACTCGAGAGTGAAGAAAAACAACAAAAGGGTTACAACAACTTATAGCTTTGTTTGTGATTGTGATTTTTGTATGGTGGCTAATAGGTCAACTTCTGAAATCAGTCTAAAACGAATTCAATGTTACACTAGACTGATTTTCGGAGAACCAAGACTTAGAGATTATGATTGCTTCTTAGGAAACTTGTTCTCTTTAAAAACAAAAGCTTTAAAACATGTGAGAATGCTTGGAACCTTTTCATGGTGATTCCTATGCTCTATTTATAAAGAGGAATCATAGGAACGTTGAAGAACAGTTCCTAAAACTGAATTAAAATGGATAGAATTTGTTTTGAATTTGAAAAACAAGTTTAAAAATTAGAAAACTATCGAAATGGCTTGAACAGTCGATTAGGTTGCCATAATGAGTCGACTGGTCAGAGCTTGTATTAGTCCAGACATTTTCGTACTAAGATAGTCGACTGGTTCCGAAGAATGGTCGACTGGTACTCAACAGCTGATCTTATTCAAGCTTATTTCGACCTTTTAACTTTTGTAAAAACACTCAGATATTAAAAGATATGTGTGAGTGTGTGGGTGTGACAGGGCTATTACAACATTTCTAAGACTCAAAGAATAAACATTACAATTGTTACAAGACACTTTAATACAAAGCAATTTGAAGCACTAGTCTTGTTTTGAACTTGAGTCTTTGACTTGAGCTTGAGCCATTGTCTTGATATCTTGAAGCTTGCTTGATCAATGTGGCTTGAACTAAGTTCTTTGTGGTTTGATCAATTGTCTTGAAAGCTTCATTGGATCAACTTTGACTTTGTGTATTGCAACATGGTATTGATCTTAATACACCCTGCAATATATATAAGTGGTAGCACAACTTTGCGTTGTGCTATAGTCATCAAAACCAAGAATCAACATTCCCTCCCTTTTTGATGATGACAACACAATAGCTTACAATAGTAATAGAAATTAAAGATGCTCCCCCTAACTAATGTACAACATGCACAAGTTAAAAGACATGCACAAAAACATGTACATAACATAAAAACATGCACATAACATACCCATCATTTTCTCCCCCTTTGTCATCAACAAAAATAGAAGGAGGAAAGAAACAGTAACATCATGGGAACAAAAAGAACAAACATATTGCAAAACCATAACAAATTTATAGATATGAAATTGAAGTACATGGTTTCAACTACAACATAAAAGTGAAATGCATAAAACATAAAAAAATTACAATACATCAAGTCAGTCTTCATCTTCGTCATCAGCACCTTGAGTGGCAGGAGGTAGAAATTGTTGGGTGAACAAGTGGGTAAGATGAGTGATACTAGCTTCAAGGGTATCCTGATGATCCATGAGATAGTTGAGAGAATGATAAAGACTCTCAGGATCAGAAAAGACAGCTCTAGGACCAGATGAACTAGAGGCAGAAGACCTACGACCTGAAGTAGCTAAAGGAATATGAGGGGTATTTCTTCGAGGAGGAGAGTGAAGAATCTTCATATGAGCTAAACTCGCATGATCAAAAGACTCATAATGAGTGACAACACTAGACTCAGAAGTAAGATCAACATCATAGAAGTTGAAAACATGAGTAAGTATTGCACCAAAAGGAAGAAAAGAAGTGTAAGCATTATGAAGACGATTGAAAATGAATCGACTACAATTTATTTGGATGTTGCCAAAAATTGCATAGACAGCTTGTTGCAACTCGTGGAAAAATTGATCGTAACTCCCTATTTTAGGGATAATGTTATACGACAAAATTCTTGCAACTAGCTTAGCAAGCGGTGTAATTGTTTGGTTAGACATTGGGGGACCACAATTTGGCAAGAAGATTTTTGAATGGATAGAGTCGTCATCCATATCAATCTCCCCGAAATCTAATCCTTCAGATGGAATACCCAAAATAATTCCCAATTTTGCAGGAGTCAACCTCATACGAATATTTTTTACCGTAGTAGTAATAAATATTTTGTTACCATCCTCGGAAGTGGAAACTCTCATATTTGTATAAAACAAATATATAAGTTGTAGATAGTAATACGGTTGATTAACAAGGGAAAGCAAGTTAAATAACCCACATTGTTCAAATAATGGGGCTAAAGGGAATCTTTCTAAATCAGAAAAATTTACAATTCTCCCGGGAAAGATAGCAATCTGACAAAGGAGAAAAAATTTCTCAACAAGGTTTGGGTTCCTAAGATATTGAAGGTAATTGCTAGAAGACTGTCCTTCCTCAACATTAGAACCACGAGCTCTCTTTGGAGGCATGATTCAATTCTAGAAAGGTGAAAAGAAAAGAGGACATGCAATTATACCTAATAATGGAGACTAAAAGAGAGGCACAAAGCTTCAAGAGATCTCGAATAAGACTTCAGCAAGTGATTTGACTCGAAATCGGAACGAAATCTTCAATATTTTGAGCTTCAAAATGCTGAAATCGCCAGGGTGAGGAGCAGCCGTCTGATCTATTTCTCTAAAGAGAGAGACAATGAAAAGAGGGGAAAGTGAAAATGAGAAGTAAAAACAAGGGTTTTACTTTAGAATAGAGGGCTGAGATCTCGTCTATAGTTAATCAAAGGATGAGATCAATCAATGGGTAAGAAAAGATAAAGAGAAATGCCTCAAAAAGTGCATCGTTTCGAATCAGAAAGACAGACTGATGTTGCAACAGTCGACTGGGTTTGAGGAACAGTCAACTTAGTCGAGAAGAAATAAAAAAATGAAAATATCAAGTAATACTTCTGTCAGCTGACTGGGTGTTGTTCACCGTCGACTGTCCAGAGCATAAAATTCAGTCAAAAAATAGACAATGAAAAAGTACTCAATTAGTCGACTGAAACGTAGGTTTAAGTCGACTTATACAAGATAAAATTTCAAAAAATATCATGAAAACTGCAAATTCCTAGTTCACTTCTTAAGGTGATAAAAGTGTCTTCCTTAAGTGGTTTAGTAAAGATATCTGCTACTTTTATCAGTAGAAATAAAGTCTAAAGATATATCTCTCTTTAAAACATGATCACGTAGAAAATAATGTCTAATATCAATGTGTTTTGTATGTGAGTGTTGAATCAAATTTTTAGATAAATTAATGGCACTGGTATTATCACACATTATAGCAGGTTTTGAAAAAGAAATATCATAATCTAATAGGGTTTGTTTCATCCACAAAATTTGGGCACAAGCCAAACTTGCAGCAATATATTCAGCTTCTATAGTAGATAGGGATACAGAATTTTGCTTTTTACTACACCAAGATACTAGTGAATGTCCCAAAACGTGACAAGTACCACTAGTACTTTTACGGTCAGTTTTACTGCCAGCAAAATCCGCATCACTATACGATAAAAGTTGAAAGTTATCGGTGCGGGGATAAAATATACTATACTCAGATGTGCCTTTAATGTATCTTAAAATACGTTTCACAGATTTTAAGTGAGACTCTTTAGGACTTGACTGATATCTAGCACACAAACATACACTAAACATAATATCTGGTCTACTAGCAGTTATATATAAGAGTGAGCCAATCATCCCTCGATAGAGTTTTTGATCGACACTCTTACCTAATTCATCTTTGTCAAGTATAGTAGTAGTAGCCATAGGTGTGGCCTTACTACTAGTGCTATCCATGCTAAACCGTTTGAGTAATTTCTTAGCATATTTTTCTTGATTAATAAATATGCTATTATGTGATTGCTTTATTTGAAGTCCAAGAAAATAATTGTGTTCACCCATATGACTCATCTCAAACTCATTTTTTATGGTATTAGCAAACTCTTGACAGAGATTACTATTAGTAGAGCCAAAGATCATGCCATCTACATATATTTGTATGATTAGGATATTGCTCTCTATTCTTCTAATAAACAAGGTAGTATCTACTTTACCTATTTCAAAACCAGTTTCTAAAAGAAAAGTCTTCAATCAATCATACCAAGCACGAGGTGCTTGTTTAAGACCATATAAAGCATTTTTCAACTTAAAAACGTGGTTTGGAAATTATTCATGTTCGAAATCGGGTGGTTGCTTAACATAAACATCTTTCTTTATAAAACCGTTAAGAAAAGCACTTTTAACATCCATTTGGAAAAGTGTAAAGTTCATAAAATATGCAAAAGATAATAAGATCCTAATTGATTCTAGTCTAGCAACAGGAGCATATGTTTCATCGAAATCTATGCCTTCTTCTTGATATATCCTTAAGCAACTAATCTAGCTTTGTTCCTAACGACTTGTCCTGATTCATCTAACTTGTTTTTGAATACCCATTTGGTACCAATTATAGTATGGTCAGGCGGTCGTGGAACTAAATCCCATACATCATTTATGATAAATTGGTTTAACTCATCTTGCATTGCATTCATCCAAAATTCACTCTCACAAGCTTCTTGTATATTCTTCGGTTCATAATCCAACAAGAAAGCCGTATGAGAAATCATGTTAACATGAGATCTTGTTTGAATACCACGTGAGATGTCACCAATTATTAAGTCATGAGGATGATCTCTAACTTCAACAAAAGATTTTGGTAAAGTTTGGGTCATCACAACAGGATCAGTTGACTTAACTTGTCCATCAGTCGACTGATTCACATTAGTCGACTTGATTTTCTTATCGGTCGACTTATCTGTTAGGGTAGTTTGCTCTAGTGATTTAATTACGTTATTTAAAGGTGATGAATCAGTTTCATCATCTTCAATAACAGTAGATAAAGTCAGAGATTCATCAAATGAAACATGCATGGATTCTTCAATAGTCAAAGTAGACTTGTTGAAGATTCTATATGCCTTACTCCTATTTGAGTATCCAATCATTAGATCTAGGATCAAATTTATCTAAATTATCTTTCGTGTTTAATATGAAACACTTGCATCCAAATACTTTAAAATAAGATACCTTAGGAATTCTATCAAAAAAAAGCTCATAACATGTTTTCTTAAGCTTAGGTCTAATCAAGATTCTATTTAAAACATAACATGCTGCAGCAACAGCTTTAGCCCAGAAGTACTTAGGCAAATTGCTTTCAACAAGCATGGTACATGCACACTCTTGCAAAGTCCTATTCTTTCTTTCGACCACTCCATTTTATGGTGAAGCTCTAGGAAATGCAAATGAATGTGTTATACCATTCTTGTTGCAATATTCTGAAAACGTTTCATTCTCAAATTCTCCATCATGATCACTTCTAATAGTGATTATGGTTAGAGACTTTTGATTTTGAATCCGTTTACAAAAATTTGCAAATTCATCAGAAGCATCATTCTTATGTTTTAAAAAGAAAACCCATGTGAATCTTGAAAAAATCATCTACTAAAACAAAAACATACCTACTTTTATTTAAAGAAGCAACACTAGTAGGGCCAAATAAATCCATGTTGATTAATTCGAGAGGCCTACTTCATTTCTTTTGTCTTAAAAGTAGATTTGATTTGTTTACCTAGTTGACATGCATCACATAACTTATCCTTTTTATAGGATAGTCTGGCAGCCCTTTAACTAGGTTGTACTTAGACAATTTTGCAATATTTTGCATATTTACATGGCCAAATCGTTTATGCCAAAGCCAAGATTCATTGTTAGAAGCTACTAAGCAAAAATTATTCGAAAATTCATTTGATTTTAAACATAACTCATAAATATTATTCTTCCTAAAACCTTGAAAAATTACATTTTGCATGGTAGAGTCATAAATTAAACATGCATCTTTTTCAAAAATAAATTTATATCCCTTATCACACAATTGACTTATACTTAACAGATTATGCTTAAGACCACAAACAAGAAAAACTTCTTCTATATTAGGGGTAGTGTTCTTACCGACCATGCCTATACCAATAACCTTCCCTTTGTTGTTGTCACCGAATGTGACTGTTCCTCCATCAATCTCTTTGATGGAAGACAGGAGGTTAGCATGATCAGTCATATGCTTGGAGCATCTGCTGTCAAGTATCCACCGTTCTTTTTTAGGTACTTATAAAATAATTATTGTGAATATGGTACCCTTTTCATTGGGTTCAAAAGGGATTAGTTTTTGGGAAACTAAACCCAAAGTGAGTTTGATTTACCACCAAAAGCAGGAATATAATCTATTGAATTACATACATTGAGAACATATGAATTTATATAAGTAATTCTATCTTTCTGACTCAGGTTGACTGGAACCCATATATTCTTAGTCTGTCCAGTCGACTTAATTGAACCTTTCAGTCGACTGTTACTAGAAGTCAGTCGACTGGGAGGTGAAATGGGTCGACTTATCTGAGGTTTTCGTCTCTTTGAATAAGACTCACAACCTCTGGACAGACGACTAAAATTATGGTTCAGTCGACTGGTCTGAACTATAGAATTACTTTTTTCCATTGAAAACAATAGTTTTTGGTTTTTCAAAAAACTCATACAATTTATTCTTAGCATTAGAAATAGATTTAGTCTTATTACCACTAGTGTTCTTAGAAACATGATGTTTTTCAAGAGACTTTTGAAAACCAAGTCCAAATTTCTTATTAGTTTGAACTTGATTTTGGAGAACTTCATTTAAATTTTCCTTTTATTTGTTAAATTTAGATACATTCTTGGATATCTCTTCATAATTTTTCTTAAGAGATACAAGATCTATATCCAAATTAGAAAGTCGAGAATTTAAAGACTTGACTTTTTTATCTAAGTCAAGATTCTCTTAAGAAAGTGTTTGATTAACTTTCTCTAAGTTTTTTACTCTAATTTTCTCCTTCTTAAGTTCTTGAAAAATCTCATTAAAAGCATCTAATTAGTCATTTGAATCAAAGTTATCACTTACCTCGTTTTGTGTAGCCATGAAGCATACATTCGCAACTTCGTTTGTCTCTTCATTTTCTTCTTCCGATGAAGAGTCGCTATCGTTCCAAGTTGCTTGATACGCCTTTTTGTTCTTCATGTACTTGTTCTTTGTGTACTTATCCTTCTTGAAGTTGGAAGCCTTTCCTTTAGATTTCGACTGTTCTAGTGGGCAATCCTTCTTCATATGACCGGTTTTTTTGCACTTGAAACAAGTGGAAAGTTCATTAGTATCTGTAAATTTGGAATTAAATTTACCTTTTCTTAGAAACTTTTTGAACTTTCTCGTGAACATGGCTGTCTCTTCTTCATCTTCTTCTTCATCATCGGAGTCCGACATGGCCTTGAAAGCGAGTGTCTTTTTCTTTGATTGTTGAGGTTCTAGATCCTTCTTGCTGTAATACCCCGCAAAAATAGCACATGGCTATTTTGCATCGTAATCCGTGCGCAATGGGGAATTGCACGCGGGTATGTACTTTTCGTATAACATCTGATTTTTATTAAGAAATATCAGATATATTGGCTACTTTATTTTATAATTTTGAAGGATTATTATGAGGTTATTTTAATGTATTTTGTATGGTAGGTAATATTAAAGTAGAGATTTGGGGCTTATTTGATATATTTGAGAGATTGGGGGGTTTATATGCAAATATTTCCTTAAAAATCTTTTATTATATTTTTATTTTATAAAAAAAACCCCACCCACCCTTTCTCCTTCCTTCTCCTTCTTCCTTCCCCCGTTTCTTTCCCAGCCGAAAGAAACCCCACCGAATGAAACCCATTCGGTCGGTGCTCTCCCCACCCAAATCCACCCATTCTCTTCATTGTTTTTAAATTAATTTGGAGGGATGGCTAATTGGAGGGTGCTCTAGCTCATGGTAGCATCGATTTTTGGAGAGGGCTTCGAAAAGGTATACCCTAGTTATTTTGTTTGTATGAAATTAAGTGTTTTCAATTTCTATTGAGTAGAAATATGGTAGTGGGGAGATTATGAGGGGGTTGGGTGTTATAGATACGAGAAATTAGCAAGTTAATGGAGAAATTGCAAGTTGTTAATAAATTAGGGTTTTGGATTTATAAAGGGGGAGTAAGTATATGAGAACTTGTCTCTTTTATGGCCATAGAATTTTTGTTGGGCCATTAGGTTATTTTAGGGGTGATGTTTGTTATTGTTCGGAAAATAAAAAAAAATCCCGTAGGATTTTGATTATTACGTGCATCGCACGTGTGTATCCCAGGCGTTCAATAAACGCTTGTGTGATGTTTGGAATAGGGTTATTAGCTTTTGTGATTGGTTTGGATGGTTTGAGTTTTAATCGCTTTGAAATTTGATGAAGGATATACTAGCGACCTTGGATGCGTGCTGGCGCTTCGAGTCTTCGCGGGATATTTTGTGAGTATAAATTTATTTACGTATTTTGTGTTTTTAAGAAAAATTTCATAATAACATGAATGGTTGGTATGAGTTACGGATAAGGCGTGTTTGGATCAAGGGTATCGGAACAACGTACATGTGTATGTGGGGATGAGTTATAATTATATGACGATATCAAATATGGTGATGTATTGTGTAGATATACATACATGGCGTTGTGATGTATATGTGAATTCTTAGCTTGTGGGAACGTTTGGAGAATTTGGATTATCATTGTACGATAAATGGAATGCTAAGAAGGATAGTTGTATGGTAAAGAACAACTCCTTTTTTTATATGAGCTTGTTAAGAAGCATGTTTATGAGGGTAAGTTGGGAAATTCTTGCTCTGAAATGGTTAAGAATTCGGGAAATTGACCAACTAGAGAGTCGTAGTAGGGAGTCATAGCTTTCTAACCCATCTGGGGTTTTGTAATTCCAGTTTATAGGTTGAGAGTTATGATTTTCCAAAGACGGAACAGACCCAATCTTAGTTAAAGTATTATTGGTTAAGAAAACCAGTTCTCTCTGTTTGTACACCTGATGGAACTTGAGTTTTCGAGAACTCAAATGATAGAGTTTGAAAGAGTCAAATTAAGAAGTCGAAATAGACACTCCCACCTTCCTATAGGACCCGGAATCAAGAATTTCCGATGAGTGAGCAAACTCTTATGATATTGGAAAGGTGCAGTGAGTGCAAGAAGAATGTACTATTGAGAGTACATGAGGTTTTATAGTATCAAGTAATTTCGTATCGAGTGTTGGAAGTTATGGACGTGCAAGCTAGTGACCTGTTGATTAGACTAAACTTCAAGTTTAAGTTGATTGCAGAACGGTGGGACCATTTTCTGCCATACGGTGGGACCGTATATATTTATCGTCACGGCTGTTGACTGCAGAACGGTGGGACCGTTGTCTGCCATACGGTGGGACCGTATATCTTTATCGTCACGGCTGTTGACTGCAGAACGGTGGGACCGTTGTCTGCCATACGGTGGGACCGTATATATTTATCGTCACGGCTGTTGACTGCAGAACGGTGGGACCGTTGTCTGCCATACGGTGGGACCGTATATATTTATCGTCACGGCTGTTGATTGCAGAACGGTGGGATCGTTGTCTGCCATACGGTGGGACCGTATATCTTTATCGTCACAGCTGTTGACTGCAGAACGGTGGGACCGTTGTCTGCCATACGGTGGGACCGTATATATTTATCGTCACGGCTGTTGACTGCAGAATGGTGGGACCGTTGTCTGCCATATGGTGGGACCGTATATTTATCGTCATGGCTGTTGACTGCAGAACGGTGGGACCGTTGTCTGCCATACGGTGGGACCGTATATATTTATCGTCACGGCTGTTGACTGCAGAACGGTGGGACCGTTGACTGCCATACGGTGGGACCGTATATATTTAGTTGACTGCAGAACGGTGGGACTGTTGTCTGCCATACGGTGGGACCGTATATCCTTATCGTCACGGCTGTTGACTGCAGAACGGTGGGACCGTTGTCTGCCATACGGTGGGACCGTATATCGTCACGGCTGTTGACTGCAGAACGGTGGGACCGTTGACTGCAACCTCATTGCCACGATCTATCGGGAACAGGAAGTGGATCGAATTAGAATGCATTGCGTAGCGAGGGTTCGAATCCCTAAACTTGGAGACAACGGCTTGATTTTGGAAAGTATGTAGTATGGGATGCATACATTTTCAAAGTCTCGCTTGCATTAGACTAAGTACATTGGCTTGACCTGGGCCACATGTAGTATGAGATGCATGTGTGTCCAGGGTCTTACCGACGTTAGATTAAGTGCATCTGTTCTATATTCTGCATTTTTGCATTAGACTCAGGTCACGGCATACACGAACACTAGGAAATCAGGATACACGTTTATTTTCCATCCAAGTTGAATTGTGAATGTGATAGTTGAACTGCGTAATGAGTGCGGAAGTGATGTGTTGCGAGACGTGATGATATGTGTTGTAAGAAATGAATGAATGCGATGTTATGTGATATGAGAATAGGAAGAATTATAAGTCGTGAGTCTGTAATTGCAATTGTATGGTAAATATGGTGCGGTTTATGTGAGAGCAGAGTAATTGTGAATGTAAGGCTTATGGGAGAATAAAGCTATAGGGGTATTTGCATAAGGCGTAAAGTGATGGGCCTTAAGCGACTAATTTGGAAATGATTTTTCCAAATTAAAGTTAAGTATGTTTGTGAGCAGGTGTGGACATGCATACAGGAAGTGATGCAGTGAGTATTTGATGTGAATTTTCGTATATGACATTTACAGGTTCAGGTTTATCTTGGTATTCGTAAGTTCATTCTGTTTTACTTATAAGTTTAATTTATTTGCTTATTAATATATTGTACTCACACTAGAAATGGCTAACTCCTTAGTGTTTGGGGGTTAGGGAGTCTCTGGACTACCCTAGGCCCCTACTGTTACAGGTCTTCAGCGATGCAGAGGTGAGGTGTAGATTCTGTGGAGTGGAGGTTCATTCTACAATTTGTTACTTAAGGTTTAATTGCGTGAATGGTTAAGGTTTATGCTTCAAATTGTATTTTTGATGTATAAGCATATGGATAATGATGATGAGTATAGTGTGGGGTGGTATGCTATGTTGTTGACCCGTACCCATCTCGTTGTGGAGTACCGGGCCCTGTGGTATGTTTTATGAATTATTTTCTAAAAATCTTACTATGTTTTCAAAGGAATTTATGGTTTTTATTTGATATCTGATAATCTATTATGAGTTTGGCCCCCAGAGCATATATATATATATATATATATATATATATATATATATATATATATTGCCTGTGTGATTCTGCTCATTTTGGCCTGGGGAGCCCGTAATATTATTGCCTGTGATGTGAGCTACAGAATTTAGAGCAGAATTCCGTAAGCTTTTTGTGTTTCGGGGCGGAAATTTTAGGGGAGACTTTGCCCGATTTTTCTTTGAAATATAACTATCTTAGTTTATGTTTAAAGTGATATAGAAATTGAAAGAATTGGGTTTGGAGTCAAAATGGGGGCATTACAGTTCGATATGATAAATTGATATTCGTAAGTGTTAATGTATTAACTCTGATAGCAATAAAAGTGTTTTAAATTTCCGTACTATTTACTGTGTTGAGATGCATTTGAAGGCAAGGATTCTGGTTGTGTCACGGATGTCCTATGACGGGGATCTGGGGCGTTACAAAGTGGTATCAGAGCTGACTTCAAATTGCAGTCTAACACAGTAGAAAATTAAAATCTTAAGGTGCCAGGTTAGAGGTAGGATTGTGATCAGATAATTCGAGCAATCGATATATATCTGAGATTCCTCTCTAACCAAGACTGAACTCGTTTGCATTTTGCGGAATGGTGTTTGAAGATATCTTCGTCAGTGATGTGTCAGTGGCAGCAGATGAGCCAATACCCACGAATGGACCAATGTCAGTGGAGGAAGAGATAATAGAAGTCCTGCAACAGAACGAGAATGTAGGGGGCTCACTCCCACCATCATCGAGCCTGACCATGGAGCAACAGATAAAAGCTGACATATATCTGAGAATGAAAATGTTAAAGGAAATTAAGGACAAGGAGGTTCGCCAGGCCGAGCAGCAGATTACACACCTAAGGAAAGAGCAAATGCAACTTCAATCCTGTATGATACACTTACAGAATCATTGGTGTGAAATCCAGGAAGACACCCAGCCAAGAACTGCTAAGAAGATTACCAAACCAGGGAGGACTGGGAAAAGACCCTAACGTTCTAAAAGAGAACGCTCCAAGATGTCAAAATGCCCGACAATTATAGCCAAGAATTGTTACAACTGTGGGAAATTTGGACATATCAAGCCAAATTGCCCACAACTACAAGGAGGATGCTCATCAAGCAAGAAACAGAACGTCAGTAACAAAGATTAAGATCATATGGACCGACCATATTTTGAAATGTTTTGAAGGTTGAAGGAAGATGAAATCTACTTTGTACTATGAGTGTTCAACTCAGTTATGAATGACATGACATTTTGGAAGGCCTTTTCATTGTGCTACTTCTTAGGTGAGTGACCTTTTCTCTAATTAAAGCTTAGTTTGGCAGATAGGATGATCATAAATCATATGGTAGCACTTTACAACTTATGATTATGATCTACGGCGGTTTCTTTAAACCCTCTACTTATCTTGCAGAGCGAGCTGCCAAAGGAGTTTCACTGGTGAGAACTAATCTGCATCATCATGCTCTTCCTTGGTCAATTAATATCTATAAAATATATTATGCTAAGACCACTTTCGGTTCAAGGATATTTCTCCTTAAAAAAGAGCAAATGTAGGTGGTTACTCTCCACTCTTTCTTCATCCAAAAATTTTGAATTGGAATCGTATCATTTAATCAAACCTCAAAAAACATATAATATAATATGAATGTTATTAGATAAAATATTCAGAAAAAATGTTGTTATTTTCTCTTTTTAAAAAAAATTATGTGCAATATTGCACAGGGTTATACTAGTGTCAATTGTTCATTTGTGGTTTTAATCTAACCGTATACAAACTTGATGCAGAGTGCTCTTATCAACAAGAAGAATTCTCAGTCTCGTTTATAGAATTCTCAGTAAAGTTAGTTTAATTAATTTTAAACTAATTTAATTTATTTTATTTAAAAAATCCTAATTTTTGGTATTATTTTGTGTATGCAGAAGCACGTGGTAGACAGAAAAGGAAGAAAAGAAAGAAAGAGAAAGAAATAAATTCAGATCAATTAAAGGAAGGAAATAAAGAAAGAGTGTGGACTTTTCTGCAAAAAGTGAAAACCCTAACTCTCTTCCCGTACTCTATAAATGCAAACCAAAGGGAGAGAGGAGAAACTCAAGAGGTGACGGCTACTCAAACACAAACAAATAATAATAAAAAAAAATTAAAAAGAAAAGAAAGTCAGAGAGAGAGAGACAGACTCGAACTCTCCCTCTGTCTCCTGGCGTACAGTTCGAAAAGAAAAAGAAAGAGAAGCAGCAGTGATTCAAGAAGCAAGAGAGAGAGGCAGCACATGATTGGCGCTGACGTGGCGCACGCGCTGGAGGTAGCGCTGAACGTCAATGTGTTTTGCTGACGAGGCGACGCTGACCAGTCGACATGACGTGGCGTAACAGACGATTGCTGCGCTGACAGGCGTGACAGGCCTGTCGGCTGACGTGGCGTTCGTTCTGATGCTCTGACCTGACGCCTCTGGTTTTGGGACACGCGGCCCGACAACGGCAGTGTGACAGACTGATGCGTTGATGTGACGGCGCGTGACAACAACACTTTTGGCTCCGACTTTTGAGACAGAAAAGGGGTTTGAATTAAATTTTGTATTCTTTTTGTATCTCTTCTTCTCCAAATTTTTTAGATGCAAACCAAACATTCTTATTAATTGCAAAATGAACATGAACTGAATTTATTGTTCTAGAGGCTAAGGTGTAGCTGAGTTTTGTAGAACACAAATTTTAATTCCTTATTATTACTCTATTTTTCCTAGTTGTGTTTTAATTTTTGTTATTTATGCGTACAACATGGTGGATAGACATTTGTATGATTTTTCAAATCATAAAGAGACCGAACAGGTTATTTGTGATTAATAAAAATTAACACCGTATATTGGAGAACGTGACCGTTAAGAAATCCAATTTCTCAATTAATAATTTGATGGATAGGCGAAGAATTAGTTGAGAATAATTTTTAGACTACGTTGATAGAGTGGTTAATATCTTTAGGATTTTGGTCGACAATTTGGGAAAGATAATATTTTTATTTATAAGGAATAATAATTTGTGTGTGTGATAAACGAGGTGAACCAAAAGCCCTAGAACAAATTTTACCATTAAACGAAGTACAAGAGCTTCATAGTTTCACAGCCCTCTCCCTCTTCACCAATTTAGTTAATTTTAGTTAGATTAATTTAATTTAGTTGTTTTATCCTTAATTAAATTCGATCTTCCAAATAGTGATTCATCTAGCGATATCGGTACCCAGTAAAATATCTAGTCCCTGTGGGTTCGACACTCTACTCATCTATCTATATTACTTGTGCGATTTTGTACACTTGCAAATATTCAACATCAAGGAGTCATAGGAACATTGAAGAACAGTTCCTAAAACTGAATTAAAACGGATATAATTTGTTTTGAATATGAAAAACAAGTTTTGAAATTAGAAAACTGTCGAAATGGCTTGAACAGTCGATTGGGTTGCCATAATGAGTTGACTGGTCAGAGCTTGTATTAGTTCAGGCAGTCAACTGGTTCCAAAGAATGGTCGGCTGGTACTCAACAGCTGATCTTATTCAAGCTTATTTCGACCTTTTAACTTTTGTAAAAACACTCAAATATTAAAAGATATGTGTGAGTGTGTGAGTGACAAGGCTATTACAACATTTCTAAGACTCAAAGAATAAACATTACAATTGTTACAAGAACTTTAATACAAAGCAATTTGAAGCACTAGTCTTGTCTTGAACTTGAGTCTTTGACTTGAGCTTGAGCCATTTTCTTGATATTTTGAAGCTTGCTTGATCAATGTGGCTTGAACTAAGTTCTTTGTGGTTTGATCAATTATCTTGAAAGCTTCATTGAATCAACTTTAACTTTGTGCATTGCAATATGGTATTGATCCTAATACATCCTGCAATATATATAAGTGATAGAACAACTTTGCATTGTGTTGTAGTCATCAAAATCAAGAATCAACACCCGAGGGATGGGCAACTTTCGTCCGGTCAGTGTGAACAAGCTCCGGTCATGAGAGCTGAGTTTCGAGATTTTAGGAACGAGATCCTCCGAACCCTCGGAGGCAGCCCCAGGCTCAAATAGCAAAATGTCGGCCCGAGGCTCGAAGAGGGTCAGGGTCCCGAGTCTCACGGTTCTTCCCAGCCACCACGGCAGAACGAAGCCGTCCTCCACCACCTCCAGGAGATGGAGAAGCGCCTCGCCGCATCAACGGGGGAAGATCGCAATCCGGCCCGGCGCCCCAGCCGAGCCAACGCCCGTTCTCCTCTCAAATTCTAGACATTGAGATTCCCAGGAATTTCAGACTGCCTCAGTTCAAGACCTAAATGGCGAGAGTGATCCGACTGATCACATGGAAGGGTTCAAAACCCTCTTGATGATTCACAACGCATCGGATCCTCTCCTATGCCGTGCATAACTAGCCACCTTGTGTGGCCTGGCTCGGGAATGGTTCTCGAAGCTTACCCTCAGTTCGGTTTTCTCGTTCGACCAACTTAAGGTGAACTTTCTTGCCCACTTTGTGACCAGCCGGAAGGTTGAGAAAACGAGCGCATCCCTTCTGGATTCAAGCAGAAGGAAGGAGCTTCTGGACTCAAGCAGAAGGAAGGAGAGCCCCTCCGAGAATTTGAGCGGAGGTTCATTACTGAAGCTAGGGTGGTTTCATCTCTCGATTCTAGTGTCGCATCGGCAGCCTTTCGACACAATGTTCGCCACGGCCAGTTGAAGGCTTCCTTGGCCAAGAAATCGCCCCTACATTTTTCCGACGTCCTTAACAAGGTCGAAAAGTACATCTCGGCCGAGGAGGCCCTGCACCCCGAATGCCTCAAAGAAAACCCATCCAAGGGGATAAGAAAAACCAAAGACTCCGAGCCTGTGAAGAAGGCTCAGAAAGATGTGTTTGCCCATAAACGCTTCCCACCGGTCCCCCGTTTCAAGAGATACACTCCACTGACACAAAATGTATCATCTATCCTCCTGGAGATCGAGGACAAGGGGATCGTCTGCCCTCCACCCCGACCTAACAGCAATAAGAAGAAGGACCAGAGGTTCTACTGTCGCTTCCATCGGGACAACGAGCATGAGAGCGATAAATGCCGTGCCCTGAAAGACGAGATTGAAGTCCTCATCCAGAGAGGGTACTTGAAGGATTTCACTCAAACCAACCCCAGGGACCAAGGGGATCTGCGGCCCTTGCATCCTCCTCGAACGGTCAGCAGGCGGCCTGAGCCCGAGCTCGAGGTTGAGGATGCCGAAGGGCCGGCTATCCTTCACTGTGTCTACGGCTGACCTATGGGGGGAGAATCGAACACCTCCCGCAAAGATTTCGTTTGGGAAGTAAACTCGGTCCATAACTATTTGCCCCACGGGGACCATGTAATATCCCGCACGAATATTACCTTATATAAATTATTATTTTATTATTATTTTGTTTTAATTCCAGAATTGGAATATTTTGGTGATTTTCACCCGGGTTGTTCATAGACATTATCTGTACCCATATACCGGTCAGTATACATCCGTATTGTATCAAATTGGTACCGTGACCTTCCGAACTAATAATAAAATTTATTTTATTATTATTTCCAAAATTAAATTATTTTTATACGGATTATGCGAAGATTTTCGGTATACGTATATATACACACACATGTATGTAGTATGTCGATTAGTACATTATATAAATTTTGTGTTGTGTATTTTTGGACAAAACACTTGTTTTTGTTATGACAAAACCTATTAGATTGTTAGGGTTTTATAAGTATTTAACCTAGACTAAGTATGCATGAAGAGATTAAGGAAACTCTTCTAGAAACCTTCTCTCTTCCACCTCACCCCTCCACCTCACCTAGCACCATACCCACACCATACCTCCACCTCATCCCCACCTCCCTTGGTGAAAACCGGCCCCAATTAGTGGGAGGAGTTTTTTGCACTTTTGTATGTGCAAATTTGCATTCTCCACCCTTTCCTCCACCTATAAATACCCCCTCCCTCCCCCTTTGTCTCATTTTTAGAAAGACAAAAAGAAAGAAAGGAAAAGAAAGAGTGAACTCCTAACTTGAGAGTTTTTCTTGTAGGTCTTCTTAGGAGTTTCTAAGAGCTTAGGGGAAGGAGAAGTATAGCTAGCAAGTCCTTCCATCAAAGGAATATTAGGTGGGGGTTTCTCCACTTATTTTGTTGTTGAGTTTGTTGTTTTTGGTTACTTCTTCTTCTTATCTTCCTTGTTTTGTTTTCTTTTGTTTTGGGGTATTTGTTCTTGTGATGGGTTGTTGTATGTTGTAGCATAATATGGATAAAAAGAAAGGTAATAAGTGGTAGTAGTAAAGAACAAAAAGATTGAATCTTGTAGTAATAGTTGTTGTTTTTGTGTTATGAATTGGACTAAAATGAACATATGCATATGGACTTTGTGTATACAACCATTTTGGGTTGTAGGACTTGAATGTGGACTCATACATAAGCATATGGACCTTGTGAATACACCCATTTTTGGGTTGTAGAACATGCTATTGGAACTTTTGGACTAAAAGAAAAGTATGCATATGATTGGTTGAACCAAAATGGAGGATCCCTTACTTTACTTTGTTTTGCTTAGTTCTTTTATAATCTTAAGTAAAAAGAACCTATTTTAGATGTTAATTCTAGTATGAAAAAAAGAGACTAATCTAAGTTAGAATGATTAAAAAGATCTCTTTTATATTTGACTAGTAATAAATAAGAAATAAATGCTTATGAAGTAGTTTTAGTAGATGTTTATGTTAAATAAAGTAGTTTTAGTAGATGTTTATGTTAAATAAAGTAGTTTTAGTAGATGTTTATGTTAAATAAAGAAGTTTCAGTAGATATGTATATGAAGTTATAGTAGATGATTATGTTTAAAATAAAGTAGTTGTAGTAGATATTTGTGATTAAATAAAGTTGTAATAGATGTTATGTTTAAATGAGATTGTAGTAGATGTTGTGTTTAACTAAAATTATAGTGGATGTGTGTGTTTATGTTGAAGTAGTAAAGGACTTTGGTTAGGAGTATGGTGGTAACCCATGCTCCCATTGTGTAGATATCCATGGTTAGATAGTTTATGTTGTATTTATATTTTTGTAGAAAGATTGTGTAGAACCCGTATTTTCAAATATTATTTTAAATATTTGAAAATAAAATTAAAATGATTTTCTGAAGAATTAATAAATATTTTTAAATATTTATCTTTTACACGTGCGAAACACGTGCAAATAATTTTGGTGTAAATATACAATTTTATATTTTTAATAAGTTCTCATACTTATTATGGGGTGTATTCTAAGTTTTGGGATTTTTCTGAATAAAGAAACTATTTTTTTTACAAATATCTCGAAAGAGAGGGGCTTTTATGTAAAAATCGTTTGGATCTTAAATAAACTATGAAAATTCGTTTTTACTGATATTTTGGTTTCCCATGGTTAGCATTTAAATTTAAATATATTTAGATTTTATTTAAAGTCGATTTGGTGAAGATTTAGTCAAGAATGGTGTTTTTTGCAAATAAGGAATTCATGTAGAACTTTGTGCAAATATTCATCTGGAAAGTAAAAGTTAAATATTTTGATTGGAAAATATAATATGTATTATTAGATATTATTTCGGACTTTTCTGGATTTTTATGAATATTTTATGAGGTATTTGCAAATATTACAAAAGGGAGGGCTTTTGTGCAAAATTGCCACCCTGAGTGTAAATCCGAAATTTTCTTATCCCTGGGCTGTGCTGGGTTGTTGAAAAACTTAGTGGTAAAAGGATTTTATTTAGTTTTGATTTATTTAACTTATTTTAACTAAGAAAGATTATATATGTGAAGTAATAAATTGAAAAAGGGCTATTTTGCAAAAGTACTTCAAAACCCTAACTCCTTTCAATCCCGGCCTGTATAAAAGAGGACGTGCAGCCGTCATTCACTGCACAACTCTAGATTTATTATACTATTATTTTCTTGGTGATCAAGAGGAGAATTTTTGGATCTCGCAAAAAGGAAGGCTTTTAGTGGATTTTCTCAATCCCAAGGTGAGTGACAATGTGTGTTTTGTTTTGTTTTGTGAATGATATAAATTTGTCTTGTTGTTGATCTATGTATGCGAGTGGCAATGTTGTTTGATTTGATGTTGTGAATGATATAGATCTTGAAATTGTGGTATGATTCATGTGAATAATGATTGTTGTTTATACTATGTTGTGAAATCTATGAATGATTAGTAGATCCTTGTTTATAAAATCGTATTGCTAAAGACATGATTAAGATTTGAGTATGGTTATGATCGGATGATGAACACCTGGATCTTATATATTGTAAATCAGATTTTGATTTAGAGTTGTGAAGGAATTTAGTCTTGAGAAACCCTAATAAAAGAATTAGTGATCTAGAACATGAGGACTTGGGTTTTGACATATTTGATGTTTTGAGTAATATATCCATAATAAGGATTAGTTGAGATTTGTCATTTTTCCTGAATACGGACTATTTTCATAAACAATGAATCTTTAGAAAACCCCAGTTTTGATTTTTATAATCAGACATAAATTATGAAAAACTGTATGCCGACAGTCGACTGGGCTACTGTACAGTCGACTGGTACGAGCCTGCTGTTGTATTTTAGTATCTTTGAAAATCCGTTCTGGACAGCCGACTGAGACCCTTGTCAGTCGACTGGTATACTTAGGACTTATTTTGTAAAATTATGTCAGTTTCTTGTCTGTACAGTCGACCTATAACTCCTTTAAGTCGACTCATGTACTTAGAATATTTTGTGAAAATTATTGGGATTTATCTCGGGCAAGTCGACCGAAGCCTTTTTAAGTCGACTGCTATGACTTAGTTTATTTTTGTAAAACTTTGGATATTTGTCCTTCTGGACAGTCGACTTACTACAGTATAAGTCGACTGGTACTGATGAGTTTTTGTAACTTGAGTGTTCCTTGAGTGTTTAGTTCTCTGACAATTCAGTCTATTGTAAGATATTCAGTTAAGTATTTGGTTTACGACATTCAGTTGAGCCACTTTGTTTAGTGGAACTTTGCTTTAGACATTTGAGTTTGAGTCTCTAGAGGTGCGTGACCCTAGTATACCGGTGTTGAGTTATTTTGTTGAGGCCCATTGAGGCATTTCAGTTATTCAGTTTTGATTTTAGGCCGGTAGGGTACACTACTCTAGGAGATTCGTTGAGTAATTAAATAACCCACAAATAATAAGGACAGGCACTAGTGGTGATATGATGAACGGGAACATGAGTTATGCACCTCAGTATGGCTTTAGATGTGGGATCTAATCTCCGGAATTATCCAAATAACTTTCTTGAGATGTGGAATTTATCTCCGGAATTATCCAGGTAAATTCCCTGCGATGTGAGATATATCTCCGGAATTATCCAATTGGTTTGCTTGAGATGTGGGATTGATCTCCGGAATTATCAAAGTCGAGGCGACGCACATGTGGTATTCATGTGATGATGTGTCAATGTTTAGATGTGGGATGATCTCCGGAATTATCCAGGAAAATTACCTGAGATGTGGGATCTATCTCCAGAATTATCAAGCATGGGCTAATTCTCACAGTTTATCTTTATCTCGTACTAGTCATCGTGTTAGGATTAGTTGCATAGCGGGGGATTGAACCCTATGAAGTGGAGACGTTAAGGGCTTGCACCGAACCTATGTAGAATGGGATGCATAGACTTCGACAAGTACGCATTAGAGAGTCTGCATATAGATTTTGTGTTATCTTGACTTGGTTTTATGCATGAGTTTTCCCGTTTTCCTACACTTGACACTTAGACCACTGATGCACTTGTTGTTTTCATTCTATGACATTTTCATGCTTTACATCTTTGTTATTCCTTATTCATTCATCATTGTGGTTAATACATGTTGTTGATGACCTTATGTTTTACAATTAAATTATGTTGATTATTTTATGCCACTCACACCATTTATGGCTAACCTCTTTAGTTTTGGGGGTTAGGGATCATCTCTAGCCTCACATGTTGCAGGTTGTTGCTTAGAGTTTGGAGGTTTGGATGCTTGAGGCATATTTGAGATAAATCGATTTATAAGAGTTTTGTGTAAATTTGTAAAAGCAGTTTTGAGATAATTTGAGTTGTAAATGACAGAAAATATTGTTTGAGTTGTTTTGAATTTCCGCTGTGATTTGTAAAAGTTTGTTGTAATAAAAGTTGAAAATTTTAGTCGTGTTGGTTGTGTTTATTGTTACATTGAAGTGGATGCTGGGATTGTGCCACGTATTTTTTAAGTTATTATATTAGAAATTCGGGGCGCTACAAATTGGTATCAGAGCATGCTTCAATAGTAATAATAGACATAGTATGGAAACCAACCTAGGTGTGGACAGTAGAGCGTGAGTACCTAGGTGGACATTAGAAGTGTGAGTACCCTGGTAGACATCTGATGTGCGTGATTTGATTGTTTGGTCATGAAGACCTGTAATGAGATTTAGGCTGTTTGTATGCTTAGACTTGAATGAAGTCTCTTTATCGCAAGTGTATTGATTTTTTTTGCATAAAGCAAATATTTTCTCACTAGCTATTTTTGACATCTTTGTTCGCTTTGTGTATTCGATATTTATTCATGTGAGGTGTTACCCTTTCAACTTATACAATCTCTATTTTACTTATTCATGATCTACTATATGTTTTGCTATCTTACCCACTGCATATAATTTCTGGATTATATGATTTTCGCCAAAGAAATTTTCATTTATTTATTTATTCTTAGTTATAAAATTTAATTATCTTCCATTAGAATCTTTTAATTATTTGCTCTCTTGTATATTTTGTGCACCTCAATTTTGTGCTCACTCTTGTATCCTATCACTCTTACTGGTTTATATTTGTTTGCTTACTAAATAACGTTTGTGCAATTAACTTATTTTACTTTTATTCGGTTTCTTTTAATGCCAGCCACCGAATTTATTTCTTTTTATCTATATCTCCAACCGAGCTTATATTATTTCTATTCAT
The DNA here is from genome assembly GCA_017893485.1 of Hemerocallis citrina. NCBI lineage: Eukaryota > Viridiplantae > Streptophyta > Magnoliopsida > Asparagales > Asphodelaceae > Hemerocallis > Hemerocallis citrina. The sequence continues at coordinate 158,766,265 of CM030365.1, forward strand.
GAGTGCAAAGATTAAACTTTTACTAATCGTCTTGTTTTCTTTTAAAAACTGTTCTTTGACTTTACTATTGGTTTTACTTCCTATTCTTTTGTCCAAGTTATTATTTGGCAACTTTCGCTATAATTCAATAGTGCATCCGTTAGCATTTCACAAACTCATTTTATTTTGCGACTCTTACCCATTTCTTTCTTGACATCTTATTTATCTTACTTTCATGTGTATTTTTGTTACTCGTATACTTTGATATTACTTTTACATATTACCTTAAATTTTTGAATTACTACGTGTTAAGTTATTATTGCTACTTTTATTTCCTTTCATTATTGTTTTGCTATACTATAAATTTTGTTTTGCATATTTACTTCCATTTTATTATATGTACATGGGATTTTCAATACTATATTTTCCATTATTTTGTATTGTCTTATTTACTTTGGAGCATTTAAACTTGATTGCAATATTTTACTCATATAAATATGATATGTTTCTGCACATTTAAATCTTTACTATTAATTATGTTTTTGCGCCTTATATTCGATACCCTTATTATTACTTACAGTTGACCGCTTTTGTTATAATTTCTTTCCACTATGTTAAAGCTACTTATTAAATTTGTTGCTTCATACCTTTCGAATGTGCTATGTGCACCCACTACTCATATTTTACTTAAATTTTATTATCATTACATTCTTGATTACTACATGTCCTTCCTACAAATTCCTATATATGTACCACATATTTCAACATACTTACTATGCATACCATTTTATATTTGTTTAGTTCCTACATTATTGTATATTTTATGATACATTTATTGTGTAAAATTTGCTATACTACATATGTATTTTCTCATTCACATTTGTATTTGTGCTTATGCATATATTTCATTCCGTTTGAAACATGATGTTTTGGTCTGGGGTATGGTTATGGTTTTGCCATAGGGTATGGATGTAAATGTGAAATGTGTGTGCGATGCTCTAACCTTACCCTCGTTTTGTAGTGATCAGTATGGTTGCATCTAGACCCAGGAACGAGGACAACAATGAGGGCGGATCTGGTAGTTCTCGAGGAACTGGAATTGACCTTGAGGCTGAATTCGCCAAGGTATATCAGACTCTAGATGCGCTGATGGCAGTTAATTTGGCGCAGATTCGGAACCAGAATCGGAGTCTTAGGATCGAACCAGTGTTTATTAACGCCGATCCCATCAAGCAGGACGAGTCTCTCAAGAGGGGGAGGCCAGCATCAGATCAGGAAGGGAAGGAGTTCCCAGCGAAGCAAGTCAAATTCAGTGACCCAGTGCAGAAGGCACCTGCAACTCGGGAAGTAACTTGTTATTTTTGCAAGGAGGCAGGCCATTACAGGTCAACGTGTCCGAAGTTGGCGAAGCAAACCTGTTTCAATTGTGGAGAGACAGGACATCATTGAGCAGCATGCACCAAACCTCGGAAGGCATGTTATCATTGTGATCATGAAGGGCATATTCGACCAAACTGTCCGCAACTGAAGAAAGATGGTGTCGGGAAGGGCAAGGATCTGAAGAGGGGCGAGTGTTCGCATTGACTGAGGAGGATGCGGATAACTCAGGAATGTGACTCGTGTGTGCAAGAACATAGAAATTTATTCTTTTGTATTAAGTAAAACTTTTATTTGAGGAATAATTGAAGATTGAGTATTTTTCTTCATGTAACAAGATTTATTTGGATTAATGGAATAAAGACAAAGTTTTATTTGATACTGTTTCCTTGCATAAAATTGTGTCGCCATTTAGTGATAGTCTTAAGTATAGAGCTTAAGGTATTTCCAGACAAGGTCTTGAGGTGGCTATCCTTGGTCATGTCCCTTTCTAAGGAGGGAGTGGCCACTGATTCTCGGAAGGATGGAGCAGAAGGTCAGAAGTGGATTCAGGAGTTCAGTAGTTGTTGCAGCGTGGCTTCCGATGGCAAGTTATCAGAGTTGCGCAGCGGAAGATTGATTTTCTGAATTCTTTGCAAGATTGTGTTTTTCCTGTATGATGTGTTTCTTTTGTTGGAATGCATTCTTTGGTGTGATTATATTTTCTTAAGTTATATTTCTATCCATGAGTTTTCATTCCTTGTTGGTGTGTTTGTTTGGACCTCACTAGCAGTAGTTCTGAGGACAGAACTCTTCTAAGGAGGGAGTGATGTAGAACCCCGTATTTTCAAATATTATTTTAAATATTTGAAAATAAAATTAAAATGATTTTATGAAGAATTAATAAATATTTCTAAACATTTATCTTTTACACGTGCGAAACACGTGTAAATAATTTTGGTGTAAATATACAATTTTATATTTTTAATAAGTTCTCATACTTGTTATGGGGTGTATTCTAAGTTTTGGGATTTTTCTGAATAAAGAAACTATTTTTTTACAAATATCTCGAAAGAGAGGGGCTTTTATGTAAAAGTCGTTTGGATCTTAAATAAACTATGAAAATTCGTTTTTACTGATATTTTGGTTTCCCATGGTTAGCATTTAAATTTAAATATATTTAGATTTTATTTAAAGTCGATTTGGTGAAGATTTAGTCAAGAAGGGTGTTTTTTGCAAATAAGGAATTCATGTAGAACTTTGTGCAAATATTTTTCTGGAAAGTAAAAGTCAAATATTTTGATTGGAAAATATAATATGTATTATTAGATATTATTTCGGATTTTTCTGGATTTTTATGAATATTTTATGAGGTATTTGCAAATATTACAAAAGGGAGGGCTTTTGTGCAAAATTGCCACCCTGAGTGTAAATCCGAAATTTTCTTATCCCTGGGCTGTGCTGGGTTGTTGAAAAACTTAGTGGTAAAAGGATTTTATTTAGTTTTGATTTATTTAACTTATTTTAACTAAGAAAGGTTATATATGTGAAGTAATAAATTGAAAAAGGGCTATTTTGCAAAAGTACTTCAAAACCCTAACTCCTTTCAATCCCGGCCTGTATAAAAGAGGACGTGTAGCCGTCATTCACTGCACAACTCTAGATTTATTATACTATTATTTTCTTGGTGATCAAGAGGAGAATTTTTGGATCTCGCAAAAAGGAAGGCTTTTAGTGGATTTTCTCAATCCCAAGGTGAGTGACAATGTGTGTTTTGTTTTGTTTTGTGAATGATATAAATTTGTCTTGTTGTTGATCTATGTATGCGAGTGGCAATGTTGTTTGATTTGATGTTGTGAATGATATAGATCTTGAAATTGTGGTATGATTCATGTGAATAATGATTGTTGTTTATACTATGTTGTGAAATCTATGAATGATTAGTAGATCCTTGTTTATAAAATCGTATTGCTAAAGACATGATTAAGATTTGAGTATGGTTATGATCGGATGATGAACACCTGGATCTTATATATTGTAAATCAGATTTTGATTTAGAGTTGTGAAGGAATTTAGTCTTGAGAAACCCTAATAAAAGAATTAGTGATCTAGAACATGAGGACTTGGGTTTTGACATATTTGATGTTTTGAGTAATATATCCATAATAAGGATTAGTTGAGATTTGTCATTTTTCCTGAATACGGACTATTTTCATAAACAATGAATCTTTAGAAAACCCCAGTTTTGATTTTTATAATCAGACATAAATTATGAAAAACTGTATGCCGACAGTCGACTGGGCTACTGTACAGTCGACTGGTACGAGCCTGCTGTTGTATTTTAGTATCTTTGAAAATCCGTTCTGGACAGCCGACTGAGACCCTTGTCAGTCGACTGGTATACTTAGGACTTATTTTGTAAAATTATGTCAGTTTCTTGTCTGTACAGTCGACCTCTAACTCCTTTAAGTCGACTCATGTACTTAGAATATTTTGTAAAAATTATTGGGATTTATCTCGGGCAAGTCGACCGAAGCCTTTTTAAGTCGACTGCTATGACTTAGTTTATTTTTGTAAAACTTTGGATATTTGTCCTTCTGGACAGTCGACTTACTACAGTATAAGTCGACTGGTACTGATGAGTTTTTGTAACTTGAGTGTTCCTTGAGTGTTTAGTTCTCTGACAATTCAGTCTATTGTAAGATATTCAGTTAAGTATTTGGTTTACGACATTCAGTTGAGCCACTTTGTTTAGTGGAACTTTGCTTTAGATATTTGAGTTTGAGTCTCTAGAGGTGCGTGACCCTAGTATACCGGTGTTGAGTTATTTTGTTGAGGCCCATTGAGGCATTTCAGTTATTCAGTTTTGATTTTAGGCCGGTAGGGTACACTACTCTAGGAGATTCGTTGAGTAATTAAATAACCCACAAATAATAAGGACAGGCACTAGTGGTGATATGATGAACGAGAACATGAGTTATGCACCTCAGTATGGCTTTAGATGTGGGATCTAATCTCCGGAATTATCCAAATAACTTTCTTGAGATGTGGGATTTATCTCCGGAATTATCCAGGTAAATTACCTGCGATGTGAGATATATCTCCGGAATTATCCAATTGGTTTGCTTGAGATGTGGGATTGATCTCCGGAATTATCAAAGTCGAGGCGACGCACATGTGTTATTCATGTGATGATGTGTCAATGTTTAGATGTGGGATGATCTCCGGAATTATCCAGGAAAATTACCTGAGATGTGGGATCTATCTCCGGAATTATCAAGCATGGGCTAATTCTCACAGTTTATCTTTATCTCGTACTAGTCATCGTGTTAGGATTAGTTGCATAGCGGGGGATTGAACCCTATGAAGTGGAGACGTTAAGGGCTTGCACCGAACCTATGTAGAATGGGATGCATAGACTTCGACAAGTACGCATTAGAGAGCCCGCATATAGATTTTGTGTTATCTTGACTTGGTTTTATGCATGAGTTTTCCCGTTTTCCTACACTTGACACTTAGACCACTGATGCACTTGTTGTTTTCATTCTATGACGTTTTCATGCTTTACATCTTTGTTATTCCTTATTCATTCATCATTGTGGTTAATACATGTTGTTGATGACCTTATGTTTTACAATTAAATTATGTTGATTATTTTAAGTCACTCACACCATTTATGGCTAACCCCTTTAGTTTTGGGGGTTAGGGATCATCTCTAGCCTCACATGTTGCAGGTTATTGCTTAGAGTTTGGAGGTTTGGATGCTTGAGGCATATTTGAGATAAATTGATTTATAAGAGTTTTGTGTAAATTTGTAAAAGCAGTTTTGAGATAATTTGAGTTGTAAATGACTAGAAAATATTGTTTGAGTTGTTTTGAATTTCCGCTGTGATTTGTAAAAGTTTGTTGTAATAAAAGTTGAAAATTTTAGTGGTGTTGGTTGTGTTTATTGTTACATTGAAGTGGATGCTGGGATTGTGCCACGTATTTTCTAAGTTATTATATTAGAAATTCGCGGTGCTACAGATTGTACCTCCATGCTTATGTATTGATAAAAGATCCATGCTTGAAGTAAGTATCATGCTTAGGGGTTGTAGGAGAATTGTGCACCATGTTAGATTAATATTCATGCTTATGTTGTTGTAGGATTAATGCTGAATTAATGTACCATACTTAGGAATGTTATAGATTAATGCTAAGTACATATACATGCTTATATTGTTGTAGGTTTAATGTAGAAAAGAACCATGTTTAGGTTGTACATACATTGTAGGAATTATCATACTATGGTTAGATTGTTGTAGGATTGATATTTGAGTTATCTACCATGCTTAGAATGTTGTAGGTCTCTACTTGGAATACATACCATGCTTAGATTAACACTAAGTAGTATTACCATGCTTAGAATGTTGTAGGTCTCTACTTGGAATACATACCATGCTTAGAAATGTGTAGGATTAATATTCAATCACCTACCATGCTAAGATTGTGTAAGATTATGTTTAATCAACTACCATGCTTAGATTAATACTAAGTAGCCTTACCATGCTTAGAATGTTGTAGGTTTATGTTTGAACGTATACCATGCTTAGGTTGAATACTTAAGTAGCATACCATGTTGGATTGTTGTAGAGAAATTATATACCATGCTTAGATTTTGTAGGATTAATGCGTATCTACCATACTTAGGAATGTAGCAAGATTCATGCTAATTATATATCCATGCTTGGGTCGTGGTGATTAATCATGTTAAGTAATGGAGATCCCTACTTAAGGTGGTAGTAGAGATACATGCTTATGTAGTTAGTAGATATTCATGCTTAGTTGATGGGTAATGATATTCATGCTTAAGTAGTTAGTAGATATTCATGCTCAATGACATTCATGCTTAGTTGATGGATAATGATATTCATGCTTAAGCAGTTAGTACATATTCGTGCTCAACGACATTCATGCTTAGTTGATGGATAATGATATTCATGCTTAAGCAGTTAGTAGATATTCGTGCTCAACGACATTCATGCTTAGTTGATGGATAATGATATTCATGCTTAAGTAGTTAGTAGATATTCATGCTCAATGATATTCATGCTTAGTTGATGGATAATGATATTCATGTTTAAGTAGTTAGTAGATATTCATGCTCAATGACATTCATGCTTAGTTGATGGATAATGATATTCATGCTTAAGTAGTTAGTAGATATTCATGCTCAATGACATTCATGCTTAGTTGATGGATAATGATATTCATGTTTAAGTAGTTAGTAGATATTCATGCTAGATGATACCCATGTTTAAGGTAACAAACCTATGCTAATTTGTTGTAGTTAAGGTAAGAAAGTATCATACCACGCTTGATTCATTATAGGAAAAAAATAGATACCATGCTAGACTAGGGTAGAAAACTCCTAAACCATGTATGATGTGTGCCATGTTGTAGGAACCATGCTTATGTTGTGTACATGTTGTAAGGAGTTCATGCTTAAATTATAGTAAAGCTTCATGTTTAGATTGTAGTAACTATTCATGCTTAAGATGGTTATAAGTGCATGCTTAAATCGTACTCATACTTAAGAGTGTTGTGAGTTGATGGTTATGTTATATACCATGATTAGTTGTTATAGGTTGTTGCTTACAATTGTATACCATGCCTAAATTGCTATAGGTTAAGTAATAGGAAGGAATCATGTTGTGATTGTAGTGATAACTGCCTTGTTGTAGTTAATGTTAGTAAGGAGCCCATACATGCTTGAAGGGTATAGTGTAGCATCCTAGTTGAATATTGAAGCAAATGTATGTTCTATGTCGTTATAGTTCGTTTTGAAAGGATACCGTGGATTCTAGTGTGTGAGGTTCAATTCAAATTGGAATTGGACCCTATCATGGGGGCATTCCTCATCCTTATGGGTAATAAGGATTGGAAAGATCACTAGTAATAGTTAGTTGATAAAGGTTGTTTTGTCGCCTTCGGGCTTTTCATTGGTAGAATGCCTATCATAGACTATTAGTAGATTTCTCTGTTGCTTCTAATTATAGAAGATCGAGTTGTTAGTAAGCACATTTGGTTGCTTATAGGTCGATTACCTGTATGATTATTTGCATATGGTTGTGCTCGTACGTGGCTCGACTGGCCCGTATATAGCTGTGGGTCTCATACGTAGTTTATTTGGTCGTATGTAGATTGTTGTCTCGTACGCGGTTCGACCGGCCCGTGCGTGGCTGTTGGTCTCATACATGGCTTATTTGGCTGGTATGTACATTGTTATCTCCTACGAGGCCCGCCTGGATCGTGGGTAGTTGTTGGTTCTTGCGTAGCTTATTGGCTCGTATGTGGTTAGTTACTCGTATGTAGCTTGTTAGCTAGTACACAGTTCGTTGTGCTCGTCTAAGGTGATATTATTACCCTAGGGACTATCGACCATCAAGACATATGTTTTCTTACTCCTAAGGAACTGTGGAGGAGTCACTCCTTGTGTACCGTCGAATCTTAACCGGTGTAGGTTGATCGAGGACCGGAGTATAGACGGAATCCAAGTTCAGGGTAGTGGCATGCATGTATGTTCGCATTGCCGGGGTCTTGGATCGATAGGCCAGGAACCGGATCCTGAGGGATTCTAGTAAGTCTAGGTTGAGCAGCCGAGTAGAGTTGTCTTGCGAAGTCTAATTTAAGGCCTAGCATGTTGTGTTTATAATATTGTCATCCCTAGGAGTGTTCAGGGTTAGGGACATCATTAGGGTAGTGACTTATAAAGATCATTTACTTAAACCTTTTGCCGGAAAGAGAGGAGTCGGTTGTAAGGGGGCCCTTACGACCAACTTGTCCCTTGGGGCAGACCTTAGGTGGTGTTATTGGGTTGTACCTTCCCTTCAAAGGGATACATACGGTGGCTTCTCACGAGTTGGGAGCACGGGTTGCGTATCTCACACTGTTGATTCCTGAAGTGCCATGATAAGGCGGGCGGAGCTAGGGGGATGCACCCCGGAACTCTGTCGGGTCCTATGTCGGGGAAACGAACAGGCCATGGACTACGGTCTGGCTAGGGGGCGGCAGAGGGCTCTCCTGTTGGCAGAAACCCTGAGGGTTCGTCTGGTTTTTGAGTGAGGTCCGGTTAGCCGGGTAGTAGTGGCAAACATAGACACCACGAGCGGACTGCATTAGTGGGACATAGACACCATGAGCGTATTTCCTTGGTAGGAGTTGACCACGTCTGCAACCTCATCAGTCACGTTGTATCTGTCAGGAACAGGTTGTGTACAATTAGAATTCATAATGCGGGTTCAAATCCCTATATATGGAGAAACGGCTTGAGATGGGGCGCATGTAGTATGGGCTGCATGTTGCTTCGGAGACTTGCTGACATTAGAATAGGAGCATCCTAGTCCTAGTTAATATTGCGTTAGATTCTAGTCATAGCACTCACGAACACTTAAACTACACCGACACAAATTGCCATGTTTTTGTATGTTATTTGGGAGATTCGCTGCTATGTTATCAGCCTTAAAGCGTCAGTGAATACTGACGTCCCCACTTCAATAGGTACTGGATCGCAGAAGTACAGGTGCGAGATTCAGGAGGACTCAAGGCAAGGAAAGCGAGGAGCCAGTGTCATGTTTAGTTCCGCTGTAATATGTGTGTTGATTATCTATTAGTTGAGAAGTACTCAAGTGAGAGTTACCAAGTGTTGTTCTTCATTCCTTGTACTTTGATGTAATTTGTTGAAGGTTGAAATACTTGGGATTCTAAAGGTATTATTGTAACACTATTGTAATGTATTGCAGTTGTATGATATTTAGACTTGTAATACATTGGGTGTTGAATAAAAAGTTTTAAATTCTCCTGTTTTTCTATGTATTGTGACTAATTGAGGAAAAGGTCCTGGCTCGTGTCTCGTTTTTCCAGTATATGGAAATCGGGGCGTTACAGACCAGAGGCCGGCGGTCTCATTCTCCAACGAAGATCTCGAAGGCGTCCGATTGCCTCTTTGTGATGCCCTAGTAGTCAGCCTCGGCATGGTAAACCACGAGGGCCGACGTATTCTTGTTAACAACGGGAGTTTGGGAGTTCGAAAGCCTCAAGCTCTCTCGTGAAAGGTTGAGGCCGGTGGGGTTCACGCTTGATAGGTTTTCTTGCGTCCCCATCCAAATTAAGGGAATCGTCACACTTGACGTGACCGCAAGCACAGCCCCGACCCTTCAGACTGAAGCGATGGACTTCATGGTGGTCAATATTAAGGCTGCCTATAATGCTATCCTCGGCAGACCCGGCCTTTGCACACTCCAGGCGGTTCCTACTGCCTATCACTTGAAGCTGAAGTTTCCCAGTGATCACGGGGTCAGTGTAGTCCGGGGTAATCAAGAATCAGCATGTTCATGCTACAAGAACGCAGTGGGGGGGGCAGAGTCTTTCCTCTTGACGCGGTAGAACTCCCATCCGTCAAAGGCTTAGAGCTCGTAGACGTGCTGAAGGCTCAGAGCCCGTAGACGTCCAAATGGTTCCAAGAAAGTCAATCTCTGACCCCGGACCTAAAGCTGTCAATCATCGAATGTATTCATCGGAATGCCGAACTTTTTGACCGGACGCCGTCCGACATGCTTGAAATTTCTAAAGACATCATAATGCACAAGCTAAGCTTCCACTCGGACTCAAAGCCGGTCTAGCAGAAGCGACATAAGTTTGCCCCAGATAAGCAGCAGGCGGTGAAGGAAGAAGTGGGCAAGGTCTTCTCGGTACGGTTCATACAGGAAGTTAGCTATCTGGAGTGGCTGGCCAATGTCGTAATGGTGAAAAAGACAAACGGGAAATGGAGAATCTGCTTAGATTTCACATACCTCAATAAGGCCTGCCCGAAAGATCCATTCCTTCTTCCGAACATCGATACCCTGATCGATGCAACCTCGGTGCACGAGCTGCTGGGCTTCATGGATGCCTTTTCAGGCTATAACCAGATCAGAATGTTCCCTCCAGATATACCGAAGATCGCCTTCGTGACCGACCAAGGCCTCTACTATTACCGAGTCATGTCCTTCGGGCTGAAGAATGCCGGCCCACATATCAAAGGCTTGTCAACCGGGTCTTCAAAGAGCTGATTGGTCAGAACATAAAAGTATATGTAGACGATATGCTCGTCAAGAGTTGCAGAGGGCAAGATCATGTCAGCGACCTCGAGGAGGCTTTCAGAGTCCTGCGATCTCACAACATGAGACTCAACCCCTCCAAATGCGCCTTCAGCGTCTCCTCGGGAACGTTTCTCAGATTTGTGGTGAGCTAGCGTGGCATTGAGGTGAACTCTGAAAATATTCAGGCCACACTCGACATGGCCCATCCGAAAAACGTCAAAGAAGTCCAAAGGCTCACGGGACGAGTGGTGGCCATTGTCATTTCCTCTCCAAGTCAGGAGAGAAGTTACTTCCATTCTTCAAGGCCCTCCGAGGGGCAAAAAGCTTTGAGTGGGTGGATTCTCAAAAAAAGGTGTTCGATTGACTGAAGGTCTACCTGGCCAACCCCCCACTCCTCAGCAAGCCAGAGCCGGGCGAACCCCTCTTCCTCTACCTGGCCGCCACGAAACATGCGCTCATCACTGTGTTGGTTAGAGAGGAGTACGGGGTGCAGAAGCCCCTCTATTATGTCAGCATGCATCTACACAATGCCGAGGTCTGATACCCTAAGATGGAAAAGATCGCCTATGCGTCAGTAATGGCCGCACAAAAACTTCGACCGTACTTTCAGGCCGATCAGCCTCTCAAAGTGGTCCTCGACAAGCCCAAGAACTGTGGCTGCTTAATTAAGTGGTCGATCGAGCTCAACCAGTATGACATCAGCTACCATCCTCGGATGGCCATCAAAGGCCAGACTCTCGCAGAATTCATTATGGAGTGCACCATCCCCGAGTCCCTAAAAATTTGGGAGGACATCTCGGCATGGGAAGTCTATGTGGATGGATCATCATGCAAAATAGGCAGCGGAGCTGGCATCATCCTTAGGGGTCCCAATGACTTTGTCCTCCACTATTCTTTCGACTCAATTTTTCGGCCTCCAACACAAGGTGGAATATGAAGCTTTGATCGCCGGGCTCACACTGGCCTACTGGGCAGGGGCAAGATGAATACATGTCTTCAGTAATTCCCATCTCGTGGTCAATCAGATCACTAGGGAGTATGAAGCCCGCGACACTAGGATGACCCAGTACATGGCACGTGCGAAACAGCTCCTGGGGCTCTTCGAGTAGGCAGAGGTTTGACGGATTCCAAGAGAACAAAATGGTCACGCCGACTCCTTGTCCATACTCGCATCGTCATCCCTTGGAGGATTAGACCGCACTATCCTAGTTGAGGTCCTTCTTAAACCCAGCATTGAAGAACCTGAAGTTCTGTGCCTCCTCTCCGATGAACAAGCCAAGACATGGATGGATCCTATATGAAAGTTCTTAACCAACGGCGAGCTACCGCAGGACCGTGTCGTGGCATAGACTACAGGGATCCGGTTCAAAAGTTTCACCCTAATTGAGGACGTGCCCTTCAAGTGCTCCTACACCAAGGCTGACAGGAGACCTTATTTTCGTTGTCTGAAACCAGATGAAGCTAAGTATGCCCTGGAGGATATACACGAAGGAAATGGGGGTTGCCATATGGGCAGCAGGTCCTTGGCAAGAATAGCACTTAATCAAGGCTACTACTGGCCAACTATGTTGCAAGATGCCCAGGACCTGGTAAAAAGGTGCGGCCCTTACCAAAGGTTCTCTCCCATCAGACGATCGGCCCAAGCCGAACTAAAATCTCGCCAGCCCTACCCCCTTTGCCATGTGGGGGATGGACTTGGTCGGTCCTTTTCCAAAGGCCACAGGCCAAAGGCGATTCCTCATCGTGGCAATCGACTACTTCACCAAATGGGTCAAAGCAGAACCCCTAGCCACAATCACAAAACTTCAAGTCCAACAGTTCTTATGGAAACACATCATCTGTCGGTCGGGATCCCGCGCGTGCTAGTCACCGATAAAGGAGCCTAGTAAAAATTTTTGAAAGTTTTGTGAAGACCTCGGAATTCAGCAGTGCTTCTCGTTAATCTCCCACCCCAATCGAACGGCCAAGCGGAAAATGCCAACCGAAAAATTCTTGATGGTCTCAAAAAATGGTTGGACCAATCCCCTAAGGGTTTCTAGGTTGAGGAGTTATCGAGCGTCCTTCGGTCACACCATACTACTAAGAGAATCCTGACTGGCATCTCTCCATTCAACCTGGCATACGAGACCGAGGCAGTCATCCCTCTAGAATTCGGTTTCTCCTCACCTAGGTACATGGGCTTCGATGAAGGATCGAACTCAAGCAACCTCAGGGTGAACGTGGACCTCATTGATGAAGTCCGAGAAAGATCCACCATCCGACCGGCCACATATCAGCAGTGAATTGAAAGGTTAGATAACAAGAAAGTCCGTCCGACCAATATCAAAGAAGGTGACCTCGTACTCAGAAAGCTCGCAATTTTCCAGCGCACAACCAGAGGCAAGCTAGTCCCAAATTGGGAAGGCCCATATAAGGTTTCCCAAGGGGTACATCCTGGTACGTACCGACTCAAAGACCTAGGGGGCAGGGTAGTTAAGAGGCCCTGGAACGCGAAGCACCTCGCCAAGTTCCAAGAGGTAAAGTGAGGGGGAGCCCACTATTGTAATGGGCGCTGTGCACAAATTCCCTGTAAACAAACATGAAATAAAGGCAGGGAGATTTTGTTTAACAAGTCAAAGTTTATGGATTTCTCAATCCCTCCAGTCCTCGCCCCTCGGCATGGACTTCGACTACCTACAAGGGATTTCTCAATCCCTCGAGTCCTCGGCCCTCGACCCTCGACATGGACTTCAACCACCTACGAGGGATTTCATAATCCCTTAAGTCATTGCCCCTCAGCATGGACTTCAACCACCTTCGAGGGATTTCTCAATCCCTCTAGTCCTTGCCACTCCGCATGGACTTCGACCACCTACGAGGGATTTCTCAATCCCTCAAGTCCTCGCCCCTCGGCATGGAATTTGATCACCTACGAGAGATTTCCCAATCTCTAAAGTCCTCGCCTCTCGGTAAGGACTTTGACCACCTACGAGGGATTTCTCAATCCCTCAAGTCCTCGCCCTTCGGCATGGACTTTGACCACCTATGAGGGATTTCTTAATCACTTAAGTCCTCACCCCTCGGCTTGGACTTCGACCACCTACGAGGGATTTCTCAATCCTTCAAGTCCTGGCCCCTCGGCATGGACTTCGACCACATACAAAGAATTTCTCAATCCTTCAAGTCCTAGCTCCTTGGCTCGGCTCAAGTCCTTGCCCCTCGGCTCGGCTCATGTCCTTGCCCCTCGGCTCGGCTCAAGTCCTAGCCCCTCGGCTTGGACCTCAGCTACTCACATCCTCATCCCTCGGCTTGGACTTCGACCACCTACAAGGAATTTCTCAATCCCTTAAGTCCTAGCCTTTCGTCTCGGACCTCGGCTACTCACGTCCTCCCCCTCGGCTTGGATTTCGACCACCTATAAGGGATTTCTCAATCCCTCAAGTCCTAGCCCCTCAGCTCAGCTGAAGTCCTAGCCCCTCGGTTCGAACCTTGGCTACCCACATCCTCGCCCCTCGACTTGTTCTTCGACCACCTATGAGGGATTTCTCAATCCCTCAAGTCCTAGCCCCTCGGCTCGGACCTCGTCTACTCACGTCCTTGCCCCTCGACTTGGACTTCGACCACCTATGAGGGATTTCTCAATCCCTCAAGTCCTAGCCCCTCAGCTCGGACCTTGGCTACTAACGTTCGCGACTCTCGACTTGGACTTCGACCAGCTACGAGGGATTTCTCAATCTCTCAAGTTCTCGCCCCTCAGTTGGGACTTCGACTCACTGCTTACCCAAGTTTCAATTTGATTTGTGGTCCTCACCTTGGGTGAGGATCTCCGAGCTCCGTGCTCCGAGCTGACCCCCCTTTCACCTGCTGACAGCCAGGGGTAGAGCAGCCTTCATCGCCGCCACCCCTAATTGTCAGAGGGTGGTAGGAGAGCCACCAGTCATAGGGACCCTCGGTCAATTTTTTACTTTTGACACTCGCCTTCGGCAAGTGCCTCGAGCCCTACACTTCAAGTCGACCCCTTTTCACCTGCTGGAAGCTAGGGGTAGAGCAGCCTTCATTGCTGCTACCCCTAACTGTTAGCGGGTGGTAGGAGAGTCACCAGTGACGAGAGCTCGCAGTGAAGTGAGGAATGAAATGATTGGGAGTGAGGTTTATATAGCCCAAAGGGGATGAGCATTTATGGCATGGGATGTCGAAACGTCTATTATACACATTTATGATATTGGAAGATGAAATGTCCTCCATTACCAGTCATTCATGATCCCTCGGTCTCATACTCTCTCCTCAGCCCAGACTTCAAAGACCCATCCTCGATGTATGTGCATGGCAAAACAACCCACAAAAGACCAATACAATCATGTTTTCTTATTATTATTTCAACCAAAGGTAGTGTATCATTACAAGGATAGACTTTATTACATTGTTCGAAATCGGCCTAGGGCTCCTGTATCAGAGCCACAGGGTTAATACAGACCGGTTCAAGGCCAGCCGAACGAGTTTGGTATTCCGCAGGATCGCCTCGTCACAGGGCCTCGCTGGCTCGATTCTTGGGGTCGGCAACGAGGCTCCGACAGAAAGGCAGGTGCTTTCGAAAGAAATCGGTCGGGATCCAAACATCCCGAGCATTATCTTGTACCATTGTACCTTTAACGCCTTCTCCACAATGACATCACGAAGGAAAGACTGAGATGACGGCCGCCGAGTGGAAGTGCTGACCATCGAAAACACAACCTCCGCACTTTCCAAGTCACGGTCGGCTATCATCTTCTTAAAGCGCGCCAGCTCCAACCTAAGTCCATTTGACTTATCCATGAAGTATTGAACAACTGCCTCTCGATCGTGAGCCTCTTTACGACACCGGGTTAGAGCATAATCTAAGGCCGAGACCTTATCCCTTAGTCGTGCTGTCTCAGCAAGACTGGGGTCTACTCTCGAGGTCGCATCTATCTGACAGAGGCAAACAGAGCCTTATATCCTTGGCTAAAATTCAGAAAATCTCACATGGAAAATTACACCCAAAATTCCAAGTCAAAAGATTCGGCCAAAAACTATTTTCATTACTCAAAAATGTATTTACAAAGGTGCGGTGGCCAATCCGCGTTCGGCAACTACGAAATTCGAAGAGAAAAGAGGAGGAAAAGCAAATAACAAAGCCTATTGCTAGGGGATTGGCGAACCTTTTCTTTGGCAGCCGTCTTTGTGTTGGGATTGACCGCGGCAATGTCCTCGTCACCCCAGGGAGTCGGCGGGTGGTTGGGTAGCTTCATATCATAATGAAACTGACTAAGATTCAACTCAGGGTGATAATACTGTTGATTCTTGATTTTGATGATCACAACACACCGCAACATGTGTCTATGTTATACAACTAACATTGCAGGTTGCACAGACAAAAGATTATTTCAGTTGAACAGATGAACAAGCTCAAAGGCTATAGACAAAGACTTCACTCAAGACAAGACTCAAGACAAGACTCAAGACCTCAAGCTCAAATGTGTCAAGTTGTTATGTCTTGTAAAACATTGTATTTTACTTTTGATGAGTCTTAGTCTGATTGTAAAGCCTTGTCACACACACATACACTCACAAAATTCATAATGTGTGTTTTTCAAAAAACCCCAAAAGAGTCAAAACAGTTTGAAGTAATTTAACTGTTGAGTACCAGTCGACTGATACCTCTGGCAGTCGACTGACAGTACAAAACTGTTTAAATTTATTCAAACTCTGACCAGTCGACTCATATGGCAAACCAGTCGACTGTTCGAGTGCTTTTGACTGTTTTCTGTTTTTCAAAATCGAATTTTTTCAAAATCAAAAGCTAAAGATCCGTTGGTTGACAGTTGGAATAACTGTCCCCCAACGTCCAGGAGATCTAACTCTATAAATAGAGTTCAGATCTCACTGAAAAGATCTTACAACAACTTTTTAAGATACCGAGCACTCTTTGAGAAATTCCAAGTGAAAAATTTGAGAAAAAGCTTTCAAGTTCAAATTCTCTGGTTCTCTACACTCAGTCCAGTATAGCAACGATTTCGCTCTGGACTGGGTATAGAAGTCGACCTTGTTTTTAGCCACGTGCAACAACACAATACACCAACAAGGCTATAGGTTGACTGTAAAGTTTTTCTTGTTCCTTTTGCTCTCGATTGGAGAGTGTTTTTGACTCTAGGTTGTAGAGTCGGTTTGTTTCACTCTTGGTAGTAGAGTGGGTCTGCTTTCTCTGGTTGAGAGAAAGGACTACGGGTTAGACAAGGTTGTTGTCTTAACGCCGTAGGGTATTCTTGTAAACTTTTTCAAGAATAGTGGAAATCTCAAGTGGGTTGCTTGGGGACTGGATGTAGGTCAGGAGGACCGAACCAGAATATATCTTGTGTACTCTGTGATTGGTTGTCTTGATTTTGCTCTTACTATTTGTTTACTTTTTCTGTGAAACTTGTCTGGACAGTCGACTCCTTGCACTATCAATCGACTGATCAGTCTCGTATTAGTTGTACTGTCTTTGTGTCATCAGTCGCCTGCCTTATCTATAAGTCGACTGCACCGAGTTATTGTATTTACTTTTATTTGATCATTTCAGTCGACTGGTTCACAACCAAGCCGACTGCACCGAAGAAAATTTCCGCAGTTTTTTATTAACACTATTCACCCCTCCTTTAGTGTTTGTTGTCTCGCCTACAGGATCCAACACTTGGTATCAGAGCAAGGTTACAGGCTATGGCAACTACTTCAAATACAAATCAGTACCATGAAGGCTAATGTACACAACGGCCACCGCTATTCGATGGAACTAACTACAATTATTGGAAGTACCGAATGAGAATCTACCTCCAATCAATCAACTACGAGATATGTCAAATGACAGAGACAGAATTCACTGCCCTTACCATTTCATATGCACAATGGAATGATGATCAAAAGAACCAAACGATGAACAATGCCAAAGCAATAAATGCCTTATTTTGTGCACTCACAAAGGAAGAATTCAACCGTGTATCCAATGCTACAACTGCACATCAAATCTGGCATACACTCGAGGTAACACATGAAGGGACAAATAAAGTTAAGGAGTCTAAAATTTCTGTTCTTGTGCACAGGTTTGAGATGTTCAGAATGAAGGACAATGAGACTGTATCCGAGATGATCACCAGATTTACAGATATCACAAACTCCCTTGTAGCCCTTGGAAAGACTTACACTCAAGCGGAGATGGTTAGAAAAGTCTTACGTGCACTCACTCCAGAATGGGAGAAGAAGACCACAGCAATAGAGGAAGCAAATGACTTGTCACAACTTTCTCTTGAGAATCTTGTGGGCAATCTCATGGCATACGAGGTCCAACTTGAAGATCGAAAGAAGGATACAGAATCACACCAAGCAAAGAAGAAATCATTGGCTTTTAAAGCCATGACAGATTCAGAAGATGAGGAAGAAGATGAAGAGGAGATAGCAATGTTCACTCGACGATTTAAAAAATTCTTAAAGAAGGGTAAGTTTAATTCTAAAAATAGAGATTCTAATGACCCTCCTACATGTTTCAGGTGCAATAAAACAGGACACATGAAGAAGGATTGTCCTCTTGAAAATGCAAAGAACAAGGGAAAATCATCCAACTTCAAAAAGGACAAATATTCAAAGAATAAGTTTGCCAAGAACAAGAAGGCCTATCAAGCTACATGGGATGATAGTGATTCGTCTTCCAAAGAAGAAACAGATGAAAACAATGAAGTGGCAAACATGTGCTTCATGGCTTCACAAGATCATGTAAGTAATGATTATGAATCGGAAGATTTACTTGATGCATTTAATAAAATATTCCAAGAGTTAAAAAAAGAAAAGATTACAGTTAAGAGTCTAGAGAAAGTTAATCAAACACTTTCTCAAGAAAATCTTAACCTTGATAAGAAAGTGAAATCTTTAAATTCTCGCATTGCAAATTTAGATACTGATCTTAAAACTCTCAAAAAGAGTTATGAAGAGATATCAAAGAACGTATCTAAGTTTAACAAAGGCAAAGAGAATTTAAATGATGTCCTTCATCATTAAGTAAAATCTAGTAAAAAATATGGTCTTGGTTTTTAAAAATTCTTTTGTAAAAGAGTCTCCTGCTAAAAACACTAGTAAAAATAAATCAGCATCTATTTCTAGTGTTACACACAAGTTGTATGAATTTTTTGAAAAGCCTAAGGTTGTTAATGTAAGTGATAAAAGCAAGACTAATGTTCGGTTAAGTCGACTGAGCCAATCTACCAGTCGTCTGTCCAGAGGAATTGAATCTCATTCAACGAGATTAAAACCTCATATAAGTCGACCTAGTGTACCATCAAGTCGACTGACTCACAATAGCAGTCGACTGAAGGACACTGGTAAGTCGACTGGACAGAACAAGGTTATATGGGTTCCAGTCAGCTTAAATAAGAATGATAGAATTGCTTATATTAACTCATATGTTTTAATTGTGTGTAATTCTATTAATTATATTCCTGCTTATGGAGGAAGATCAAACTCTTCATGGGTTTGGTTTCCCCCAAACTAATGTGTTTTGGACCCAATAAAAAGGGTACCATATTTACCTTAAATTTTTTATAGGTACCCAAGAAAGAACACTGGATACTAGACAACGGGTGTTCAAAACATATGACAGGACCTGCCAACCTGCTATCCACCATTCAAAGCATAGATGGAGGAACTGTCACCTTTGGAAATAACAACAAAGGCAAAGTCATAGGAATTGGCATGGTTGGTAAAATTTCTAACCCGACCATAGAAAATGTATTATTAGTTAGTGGTTTAAAGCATAATCTTTTAAGCATTAGTCAATTATGTGATAAAGGGTATAAAATAGTTTTTGAAAACGATGCATGTTTGATTTATGATTCCACTATGCAAAATGTTGTTTTTCAAGGTTTTCGTAAAAATAATATTTATGAATTGTGTTTAAATGCAATTGAATTTTCAAATGATTTTTGTTTAATAGCCTGTAACAATGAATCTTGGCTATGGCATAGAAGATTTGGACATGTGAACATGAAAAATCTCTCAAAATTATCTAAATATAACCTAGTTAAAGGACTGCCAAAACTATCCTTTAAAAAGGATAAATTATGTGATGCATGTCAACTAGGAAAACAAATCAAATCCACTTTTAAAACAAAAGAAGTAATTTCCACTAGTAGGCCGCTCGAATTAATTCATATGGATTTATTTGGCCCTGCTAGAGTTGCTTCTTTAAATAAAAGTAGATATGTATTTGTTTTAGTAGATGATTTTTCAAGATTCACTTGGACATTCTTTTTAAAACATAAAAATGATGCGTTTGATGAATTTGCACATTTTTGTAAACGTATTCAAAATCAAAAATCTCTAACCATAGTCACTATTAGAAGTGATCATGGTGGAGAATTTGAGAATGAGACATTTACAGAATATTGCAACAAGAATGGTATAACACATTCATTTGCATTTCCTAGAGCTTCACCACAAAATGGAGTGGTTGAAAGGAAGAACAGGACTTTGCAAGAATGCGCACGTACTATGCTTGTTGAAAGCAATTTACCAAAGCACTTTTGGGCTGAAGCTGTTACTACAGCTTGTTATGTTTTAAATAGGATTCTTATAAGACCTAAGCTAAAGAAGACTTGTTATGAGTTATTTTTTAACAAAATTCCTAAAGTCTCTTACTTTAAGACATTTAGTTGTAAGTGTTTTATTCTAAACACAAAAGATAATTTAGACAAATTTGATCCTAGATCTAATGAGGGTATCTTTTTAGGATACTCAAATAGGAGTAAAGTATATAGAATTTTCAATAAGTCTACAATGACTATTGAAGAATCAATGCATGTTTCATTCGATGAATCTTTGCCTTCATCAACTTTAAATAAAGATGATGAAATTGATTCATCACCTTTAGATAATGTGATTAAATCTTTAGAACAAACTAATCTGACTGATAAGTCGATTGATAAGGACTTCCAGTCGACTGAAGTAAAGCAGTCGACTGAAGAACCTGTCCAGTCGACTGATCCTATTATGATATCTTCAACTTTACCAAAGTCATTTGTTGAAGTTAAAGATCATCCTCATGACTTAATAATTGGTGACATCTCCCATGGTATTCAGACACGTTCACATGTTAATATGATTTCTCATACAGCATTCTTGTCGGATTTTGAACAAAAAAATATACAAGAAGCTTGTAAGAATGAATATTGGATGAATGCCATGCAAGATGAACTAAACCAATTTATAAGGAATGATGTATGGGATTTAGTTCCTCGACCTCCTGATCAGACTATTATTGGTACCAAATTGGTATTTAAAAATAAGTTAGATGAATCAGGACAAGTTGTAAGGAACAAGGCTAGATTAGTTGCTCAAGGGTATAATCAAGAAGAAGGTATAGATTTTGATGAAACATATGCTCCTGTTGCTAGACTAGAATCTATTCGTATTTTATTATCTTTTGCTTGTTTCATGAATTTTATACTTTATCAAATGGATGTTAAAAGTGCTTTCCTTAATGGATTTATTAAAGAAAATATTTATGTTAAACAACCACCAGGTTTTGAACATGAACAATTTCCAGATCATGTTTATAAATTGAAAAAGGCTTTATACGGTCTTAAGCAAGCACCTCGTGCTTGGTATGATCGTTTGAAAACTTTTCTTTTAGAAACAGGATTTGAAATAGGTAAAGTAGACACTACATTGTTTATCAAAAGAGTTAAGAATGATATCTTAATCATACAAATATATGTTGATGATATAATTTTTGGTTCTACTAATAATAATCTATGTCAAGAGTTTGCTAATACCATGAAAAACGAATTTGAGATGAGTCACATGGGTGAACTCAATTATTTCCTTGTTCTTCAAATTAAACAGTCCTCAAGTGGCATATTTATCAATCAAGAAAAATATGCAACGGAATTACTCAAACGTTTTAACATGGATAGTACTAGTAGTAAATCCACACCTATGGCTACTACTACTACTCTTGACAAAGATATATTAGGTAAGAGTGTTGATCAAAAACTCTATCGAGGTATGATTGGTTCACTCTTATATATTACTGCAAGTAGACCAGATATTATGTTCAGCGTATGTTTATGTGCTAGATATCAATCTAGTCCGAAAGAGTCTCATTTAAAAGCAGTGAAATGAATTTTAAGATACATTAAAGGCACGTCTGAATATGGTTTATTTTATCCACGCACCGATAATTTTCAACTTCTGTCATATAGCGATACTGATTTTGCTGGAAGCAAAACTGATCGCAAGAGTACTAGTGGTACATGTCACTTTTTGGGATATTCCCTAGTCTCTTGGTGCAGTAAAAAGCAAAATTCCGTGTCCCTATCAACCACAGAAGCTGGGTATATCGCTGCAAGTTTGGCATGTGCACAAATCTTGTGGATGAAACAAACTTTATTAGATTATGGTATTTCATTTGAGAAACCCTCAATTATGTGTGATAATACCAGTGCAATTAATCTATCTAAAAATCCGATTCAACATTCACGTACGAAACATATTGATATTCGACATCATTTTCTACGTGATCATGTTTTAAAAGAAGATATATCTTTAGACTTTATCTCTACTGATAAATAAGTAGCAGACATATTTACCAAACCCCTTAAAGAAGATACTTTCATTAACTTAAGAAGAGAACTTGGAATTTGTAATTTTATTGATATTTGTTGAAAATTGTTTCTGTTAAGTCGACTGTGTTCTTGAGTAAGTCGACTGTACTGTACTTTAAAACATATCTATTTTTGTTCTCTGATCAGTCGCCTGGTCCTTATGACAGTCGACTGGTCAGTAGACATATAAAATTTAGTCTCTTTTCGACTAAGTTGACTGATATACCCTGCCAGTCGACTGTCGCGAGTTCAAATGTCTTCAGCGACTATTCATCGCAGCTTTTGAGATAAAACTCTTCACTTTTTCACCCGTGACTTCTTATCTCAGCCGTTGATATCTATTCCCTCAATCTCAGCCATCTACCCTCAGTTAAAACCCCTCTTTTCACAGCCTCCATCTTTCACTTTTTACTTTTATTCCCCAATCTCAAACCCTAGGGAGAGACGCAGATCAAATTCCGAAGAGTCGACTACCGCATCTTCTGGAGCCACTGATTCCTCTCTCTCAATCTTGCTGTTTGTCTCTTCCCTGTTGGTAAAATCTCGTCCCTTGCATTTTTTTAATGGCACCCAAAAATCTAAGAGAACTCATGGTGATGCTAGTTCTTCATCTCTAGATTACTCTCAATTTCTTTTAAGTCCCGATCTCCTTGAACGATGGTACATTATGTGTACCATTGTCATCTTCCCTGGAAGATTTGTTAATTTCAATGTCTTGATCGATTTAATCTTGTCTCCTTATTTCAAAATAGTAGTCTTTATGACTATCTCTCTCTATCTAATCAACCCAACTATTATCCCCAACTCATTTATTTGTTTTACACAAATATGAGGGTTGTCCAAAAATACGATGGGGATGTAGTTATCCGTTCATCTGTGAAAAATGTTAAAATGACACTCACACCCATGCGAATCAATCAAATAATGGGTCTTGATGACGGAGGATTAGATCTTAATGATGTTCTTCTTGATGATGCTTCTATTTTATCTAGAATTTTTTTACCCTATCAAGGACCTCCAATGACTAGCAAAAATATTACCCCTATTGCTAAGCTTGTAGCTAGAATACTCGCCTATAACATTCTTCCCAAAAGAGAAAGTTATGACCAGTATTCTCTAGAATTACAAAAAGCTGTCTATGCAATATTTGGTAAAATTGCTGTAAATTGGGGTCGTGTCATCTTTTCAAAATTTGAACAAAACCACACTCACTTCTTACCTTTTGGTGGGCTTCTCACTCGTGTCTTTGTAGCTTTCGGTATTGATCTTGATTCCGCGATCAATGTCGTTACGCACTATGAGTGTTTCGATCGTGCCAGTTCAGCACGTATGAAGCTCCTTGATACTCCACCTCAACAACCACAACCTACTCCTAGTTCTCCTCCACTTTCTCAAGCTCCTTTAGGTTCTACTGCTAGACCTTCTAGACCTTCTGCCTCTTCTGATCCACCTATTCTTCAAGCTAACTATGATGATCCACGTACTTTCTATGATTGTGCCTCTTCTCTCATGAAACATTCAGCGACTGTGGATACCCAGCTTCACACCATTGATTCCAAACTTGATCACCTCACTGATCTTTTCCATTCTCAATTTCATGCTGCCGATGAAGATTCAGATGAGGACAATTGAAGACTTTTATTTTTCGCTATTTATGTAATTTTATATTTTATTTTGTCTTAATGAACTTATTTATGTATGAGAACATTTCTTAGTTTATTTCTATGTTTTTATAATGCAAAAGACTGTTTATTTTGTGCTTTTTGTTGATGACAAAGGGGAAGAGATATCCTCTAAGTATTTGATTCTGTGTATTGAAAATATCTCTGGTCAGTCGACTGGCTACAGGCATATAAGTCGACTGCTGCATCTGTGATTATTATTTGTGATTGTGATTTTACTATGTATGTGTTTTCTGATCAGTCGCCTGACATACTTTTAAGTTGACTGATACATGCTTTAAAGATACATTTTTATCTGTATGCATGATGTGTTTTTAACAGGGGGAGCATATCTTTACTATGCTTGTATATTATCTGTTATTATCAGCTATTGTGTTGTCATCATCAAAAAGGGGGAGAATGTTGATTCTTGATTTTGATGATCACAACACACTGCAACATGTGTCTATGTTATACAGCTAACATTGCAGGTTGCACAGACAAAAGATTATTTCAGCTGAACAAATGAACAAGCTCAAAGGCTACAGACAAAGACTTCACTCAAGACAAGACTCAAGACAAGACTCAAGACTCAAATCAAGACTCAAGACCTCAAGCTCAAATGTGTCAAGTTGTTATGTCTTGTAAAACATTGTATTTTACTTTTGATGAGTCTTAGTCTGATTGTAAAGCCTTGTCACACACACATACACTCACAAAATTCATAATGTGTGTTTTTCAAAAAACCCCAAAAGAGTCAAAACAGTTTGAAGTAATTTAACTGTTGAGTACCAGTCGACTGATACCTCTGGCAGTCGACTGACAGTACAAAACTGTTTAAATTTATTCAAACTCTGACCAGTCGACTCATATGGCAACCCAGTCGACTGTTCGAGTGCTTTTGACCGTTTTCTGTTTTTCAAAATCGAATTTTTTCAAAATCAAAAGCTAAAGATCCGTTGGTTGATAGTTGGAATAACTGTCCCCCAACGTCCAGGAGATCTAACTCTATAAATAGAGTTTAGATCTCACTGAAAAGATCTTACAACAACATTTTAAGATACCGAGCACTCTTTGAGAAATTTCAAGTGAAAAATTTGAGAAAAAGCTTTCAAGTTCAAATTCTCTGGTTCTCTACACTCAGTCCAGTATAGCAACGATTTCGCTCTGGACTGGGTATAGAAGTCGACCTTGTTTTTAGCCACGTGCAACAACACAATACACCAACAAGGCTATAGGTTGACTGTAAAGTTTTTCTTGTTCCTTTTGCTCTCGGTTGGAGAGTGTTTTTGACTCTAGGTTGTAGAGTCAGTTTGTTTCACTCTTGGTAGTAGAGTGGGTCTGCTTTCTCTGGTTGAGAGAAAGGACTACGGGTTAGACAAGGTTGTTGTCTTAACGCCGTAGGGTATTCTTGTAAACTTTTTCAAGAATAGTGGAAATCTCAAGTGGGTTTCTTGGGGACTGGACGTAGGTCGGGAGGACCGAACCGGGATATATCTTGTGTACTCTGTGATTGGTTGTCTTGATTTCGCTCTTACTATTTGTTTATTTTTTCTGTGAAACTTGTCTGGACAGTCGACTCCTTGCACTATCAGTCGACTGATCAGTCTCGTATTAGTTGTACTGTCTTTGTGTCATCAGTCGCCTGCCTTATCTATAATTCGACTGCACCGAGTTATTGTATTTACTTTTATTTGATCATTTCAGTCGACTGGTTCACAACCAAGTCGACTGCACCGAAGAAAATTTCTGCAGTTTTTTATTAACACTATTCACCCCCCCTCTAGTGTTTGTTGTCTCGCCTACATGATCCAACAAGTACTTGACGTGCTGGATCGCAAGGATATAGACCTCATCCTGGGCCTCGATGACCTTATCAATTCCGGCCTGCTTGACCTTGCTTATTTTCTTTTTCGCTGCCTTCCTTAGCTTGCCCTCCCTCTTCATGTTGGTGTCGACCTGGGAAGCCAGCTCGGCCTGAAGGGACTGATTGCAGGCCTCATCTCACGCTCGTAGCGCAACACCGTGTCGGAGGGTCTTGTGCCATTTGCGCTATCTTAAGGTCCTTCATCTCACGCTCATAGTGTTGAGTGTTCTTCACCTCCCTCTTTAGCTCTTGCTGATATAGCTTCATCAGCTGAGCACCCTCCAGACAAGCCTATAACAGAGGGAATAAGACCTAGGAAAAAATATATACAACAAACAAGCTACAAAAGAGTCGGAACAGAACGAAGGTTACCTGCACGCTCGCAAAGCCCACTTCATGTAGCTGGACTTTATGGTGTCACAGTCTCGGGCCTTCTGATCCCGAGGTGGGGCGAGCTTCTCAACCACCTCGAAGCTCCACGAGAGATTTGCAACTAACAAATATGTTCTTTGATTGCATAATAAAAATTAGAAGAAAGAAGGAAAAACACTATTTTGTTGAAAAATCCCAAATCGAAGCTCCACGAGATTCGCGCCCAACAGTTTAGCACTGCGCCTCATGACCACTTCAGAGCCTGCTGCTGCTCTCCTCGAGATTCCGCACACGCAGTCAGACAAAGCAGCCCACGTTAGCACTGCTTCAGTCAGTGAACAGTGCCTTCGTCTCTCTCCTCTATCTCTGTCCTCTTTTTTTAATATTATTATTTATTGTTTGTGAGGTCAGCCACCGTCGCTCTCTTGTCTTGCCACTTCAGAGCCTTCTAAATTTTTTTTCTTTTCTTCTGGTCCCGCCGCACACCAACCAGAGCCGCCAACCTCCATCTCCTTTTTTTTTCCGTCCCCCCCCCCCCCCTAAATATATATAGGGTAGGTAGGTAATATAATTAGGGTTAGTTTAATTATTATTAGATAATTAATTAATTAATTAATTAAAAAAACTTATAGATTAAAATTAATCTATTAAATTTTAAACTGATCAATTAACTAACCCTAATTTAAATCCACTCAACTTCTATTACAAAATTTTATTCCTCTCCCTAATTGTACGAAATATTTTTTTCTTCTGATTCTTCCACTGTCCAGTTCGTAAACACGTACAGTTGAGTGCTTAAATCTTATAGAACTCTTCTCATATAATTTATTTGAATTTTTGAACACTTTATCCTTGATTTCTTCCTTGATTTCACAAAAAATGCTCACATTTTGTATTCATCGTTCTCATTCCTACAAAAACAAACAAATAAATAATATTGAGTAGAAATAAGATAAATATAAAAGAAATCAACGATTTCTCGCAATTTTAATGCCTAAAAGAGGCCACTCTTCACCACCTCAGTAACCTTCAGGCTACTGAAGCTTGGGGTCGATTTGGAGGCCTTTTGCTTCTTCAGCATCGGGTCGGAAGATTCCTCCGAAACCCCTTCAAAAGGGACCTTCCCCTGCTTCCCCTGCTCGGCCCGTTCAGCCTTCCTCTTCTTCAACATCGCCCTTCTTGCAACGATCTCTGATTTGTCCATATTTGCAAAGGAAAGAGAAGCATACAAGATGAAGGAAAATACTTGAATGAGATTAGACAAAAGACATACTGGAAGAAATGAGGCTCAGTCCGATCCGAGCCAGATGCCTCTTCGTCACATTCGGCTAACCGATGCTGTTACCCGAACATATCCGCTCGACATCTACCCACTCCTTTGCTGTCAGATCGGCCTTGCGAGGGCCCATAAGGTTGGGTTTATAAAAACTCCACGTTGTGGGTAATACCTAGGGTGTCAAACTCCGAACGATAAAATATTTTTCCTTTCACCCCTTTATTGAGTCCGGATGGCTATGGACGACCCTCCTCCCTCGGCGAGGCGAGATGTAGTAGATTCCTTCATACTCACCAAACGAGTTAATACCCAAGACCACTCAGAAGTACTTCAATCTCAGGGGCATGCCCCTCTCCTCGCAAGAAGAATGAAGCAGACGAGCTGCTTCCAAGATTTCAGCCCGTATTGCATCAGAATCAACGATGCCCAGTTCAGAACCCTCTGGTGAATGGGTGGAGGAGCAGTCGCAAGCCCGAGCTGAACGCGTCCACCAGAAACATGCAGAAGCAGGGAGCCAAGTTATCCGTGGGGCGGAGCCCAGGGCTGGGGATCAACAACTCGTACTCCTGACCAATGAAGTAGCTGGCTCGGATAACCGGAAGGTCATCCGCGGTAAGTACAGTTGGCATTTTGTCCAAGGAGATTTTCTGTTGACCAGGCGAGGACGGTTGCACTCCGTACTGGACCAAGTCCTCGACATCATTCATGTACATTCTAATGAATCTCGGCTGCACGGTGAAGGGGACATCAAGTCTGACTTCAGGAGCCATCTCATCCGGGCTGTCCGGTAGGATCCACTTCATTTTCCTCCGTCGGATACAAAGACCCTTCGGGGGGGAGGGCGTCGCCAAAGGAGCCAGATTGTGGTCCTCTGCCGAGGGGTTGTCCTCGACTTCCTCGTCACCCTCGGTAACTTCAACTCCCTCGTCATCCCCCACTCCCTCAATCAACTCATCCTCCTTCAAACCACCTACAACTTCCTCGTCGTCACCTTCCTCCCTGTGCACGCTCCCTTCCGAGTCACTCAACTCCACTACGAAAGGCTTTCTGCTGTGGAGCGGCATGACATCATAAACCTTCTCCACTATTTTCCAAGACGTTGAGTCGGAGAGACGCGCGTCATCATCCCGATCCGATGTAGTGGCAGACGAATCAGACTGAGCCCTCGACATAATTAAAAAACTAACCTGTCTGAAAGTGCCGAGAAGTTTGTCGAAAAAGATCGCTGCCATTGACTGAACTGTGCTACAGAGAAAACTTGGTGACTTAGAGAAAGAGAGCAAAGGTAAAAAATGAGGAGATGGTTGGGGGATATATAGTGAACCCAGCAACTCCTTAATTTTCACAAATCCTGCGACTCCTCAAAATCCTCAAACATGATGTTATCATTACACTTGTCACCGCAGAAGTGGCCCACTACTGCCCAATTTCTCCCCCAGACCAATTTCTCTCCAAGTCTGAAATGCTCGAGCCTCGACATGCACCTCAGACATGCTAAACACAGAAACGAGGTTTTGGCTAGTCACGAAGACCACCTGGCTCGATGCTCAACATGAATCTCGAGCAGACACCCATCATTTCCACAAAAGCGCCTCTAAGCAAGGCCACCTGGCTCGATGCTCGGTATGAATCTCGAGCAGGCACCCAACATTTTCACAAAAGTGCCTCCAAGCAAGGCTATATGGCTCGACACTCGGCATGAATCTCGAGCAGACACCCAACATTTTTATAAAAAGCACCTTTAAGCAAGGCCACCTGGCTCGACGCTCGGTATGAATCTTGACCAAGCACCCAGCATTTCCACAAAAATGCCTATAAACAAGGCTACTTGACTCGACGCTCGGCATGAATCTCGAGCAGACACCCAACATTTCCACAAAAGTGTCTATAAGCAAGGCCACCTAGCTCGATGCTTGGAATTAATCTCGAGCACACAACCAGCATTCTTACAGAACCTCGGAGCTCGGCACGTACCTCGAGCAGCGCTACAACTTTCTCTTAGAAAATGCCTCCATCGAGGCGCTCGACACCGAACCCAATCTCAGAGCTCGGCACGTACCTCGAGCAGCGCCATAGCTTTCTCTCAGAAAATGCCTCCATCGGGCGCTCAGCACCAACCCTAAGCTCGGAATTCGGCACATACCTCGAGCAGCACACAACTTTCTCTTAGAAAATGCCACCATCGAGGCACTCAGCACTGACCCCAAGCTCGGAGCTCGGCACGTACCTCGAGCAGCGTCACAATGTTCTCTTAGAAAATGCCTCCATCGAGGCACTTGGCACCGATCCCACGCTCAGAGCTCGGCATGTACCTCGAGCAGCGCCCAGGCATCCTCTCAAAAGCACATCTCTCAACGTGCTCGGCATCAACCCTCCTGGCTCGACGCTCGGCACCGACCCCTCAAGCTCATCGCTCGTCCCGAACTTCTATCAGGCCATATACCATGCTCGGCTTGGCGCCGACCCCAAACATTGTTCCCAGGAGTTCACCATCTCATCTTCACAAAACACTCCCCTCCGCTCTTCTCACAAGAACAAACTACTACTCAACGGCTGGTCCACATAGCCCTCCAGGAGTGGGGGGCTTATGATATGGGTTTAGATGACGTGGCCCAATTAGGGCCGTCAGATTTCTTCAGATTTTGCTCATCCTAGAGGTCAATAGGTCCAACAGGCCTTCTACCACTTTAGGCCCACAGACAAACGGGTCTAACCCGACCCATTAGGGTTAGATACCCGTTTGCCTTTGTCTATAAATACCAGGCCCCCTCCTCACTGCAGAAGGTAATCTCAAATTCTCCACCTGAACCCTAGCTGTCCAATCTCTTTTCCAGTGATTGACTAGATCGTCGGAGGGCCTGTCGCCGGAATTTCTCCCAGTGTTTTTAGGCCTTTTGCAGGTACCCCGGTTGTCCGAGCACTAGCTGTTCTTCCGAGCCGACCTCCAGGAACATACCCGAGCTGCGGTCGAGATCCGTCCCTTCCACTTTACAAATTACAAGTTCTCACATGTATTGCTCCCGCACCGAAAACAAGCAGCATCAACCAATATATTAATTTTTTTTTCTTCTTATAATTAATTGTTGAATGTTTTTTTGGTAGGGAACGTCATCATCTCCACACTAGTACTCTCTGCCTCTCCCATGTAAGTTCAGACATTTCTTTTTAAACTTTTTACATGAATTTGTACATCCAGAATGAACGATTAGTTTACTTTTTATTTGTGATGATTAATTTGCGCATTAATTTATTTAATTAGAACGACATTTTGGATAATACTGAAGAAGAAGTCGATGAATTATGAAGGGTTACCATATGTGGCGACTCTGTTGTGCGCATCTATATATGTGGACGTACTATGGGCATCTCAATCCCGGCGGCCTTCTGATTGTGAGTCTGAATGGAGCTGGGAGTGTGATGCAGTCAGTTTACGTTGTTGGGAGATTGGTGGGGATGTTGAATGTAGGGGTGTATGTTGGGTGGTGCTATTGTTGACGATGTTGGCGTTTCATGGGAGTTTGAGGCTGCTAGTTATTGGGTGCATGTGTGCTGCATGCGCTCAGTGTTGGCATGTATGCTGCTCCTATGGCTGCTATGTTGAGTTCTCTTACTTGATTCTTTTGCATAAAATACAGATAAGTGTGTGTACCAAGTACAACAATGTTTAGGACTCGGGTGATGTGGTAACTAGATGATGAGTAGGCAGTAATTAAAATATTTTACTGTCAAGAATATAAGGTTCGAAATGTGTGCTACCACAGTACCACTACTTCGCTATGGGGCACAAAATTACTATTAAAGATTTTGTTGTAATGAAAAAGAAAAGATACTTACAGTATTTTTTAACCTTTCTCGGATGTGATGAATTTATTATGGGAATTCATGTAAACTGTTTCATCAGTAGTAATGTACCCTGGTGCAATACTACCCAAACTTTTCAACATGAAAAAAAAATATTTTAAACAATTGCTACAATTTTGAAACATACAATTATTATTTATTATCATAAATATTATTGTTTTTGTCATACTTCAACATACGAAAAAATTTATTAACATAAAAATATATAGACAATTTTAATCACAAAATTAAATTGCATGGTTTTTGTTAAAAGAAAAAGATATGTATGAAAGTATATAAACAATAAAATTTCTCATATACAAAAAATATACTGGGTAGCATTCAATCAAGAGCATCTTTTAGTCCTATTGAAAAGTTGACACCCTGAAGGCCCAATGAATGATTCTAGCGAATTTTTTATGTACTGACCCACTTTTTGAAAATATCGAGCGATCTGACCCACATCCGAAAATATTTACTCTATTGACCAAGTTTTGGACACGTCAGCATTAACCGTTATTGGAAATAACGGGATAGGTTAACACCATGCCGTTGTTTCCAATAGCGGCATCAGTCTAAAATGTTTTTTCACATGCCGTTATTTGGAGTAACGGCATCGGTTAACTTATTCTCAGTCGTGTGCTCTATATGACTTGGAAAAATGCAAGTGTGAAAAAATACTATAGATGATGCCGCTATTCCCAACAACAACGTTCTTATTACAGATGTCGTTGTTAGGGATAACGACATCAGTTATAGGATTTTTTGGATATAAATAGTGGCTCTCTCTTCTCATTCCCCTTTCACTTTATACAAATTTCTCCAACATATATTATACTACATTATCAATTCTCCCACCCCCAAAATCTATTCTCATTCATATGATCCTACAACTCATATCAATCTCCATAACTAATTCTCATATACTACACCATCAATATAAATCTCAATCAACAAAGTCAATAAATTCAAAGAATTAATGGTTTCCAAATACTTATCACAATTTCGAGACCGAGGAGATCTGTAGAAAAATTTGCATCAAATTCCAAGTGAACGAGGGAGAAGAGGTGTTCACAATTAGGGTTTAATGATGAATATTTTGAGAATTTGTTTAGAATATGAAAGAGAAGAGTTACAAGGTTTCTAATAGCGGACATCTAGGATTTTTTGGGTTTCAGGAGTGAGAGAGAGAGAGGAGAAATAGATCTAAAGTGAAAGGGAAAGGAGAAGAGGGGGGCACTATTTATATGCAAAAAATCCAATAACTGATGCCGCTGTTCCTAACAATGACATCTGTAATGAGAATGTCGTTGTTGGGAATATCAACATCATCTATAAGATTTTTTCACACTTGCATTTTTCCAAGTCACATAGAGCACACGATTGAGAATAAGTTAACTGATGCTGTTACTCCAAATAGCGGCATGCGAATTTTTTTAAACAGATGCCTCTATTGAAAACAACGACATGATGTTAACCTATGCCGTTATTTCTAATAACAGATAATGCTAATGTGCCCAAAACTAGGTCAGTTGGGTAAATATTTTTGAAAGTGGGTCAGATCGCTTAATATTTTCATAAAGTGGGTCAGTACGGAAAAAATTCGATTCTAACCAACTAGTAAAAACCTCATTACTAGAGTTGAATCCTGAAATCAAAACAATGCATTTGAAATATAAAATAAAATTGTAGAGAAACCAGAAGAACAACATTAATTTAGATAATATATACAAAGAAAAATGACTTTCATGTCCTCGTTTATGTATTCTATCTTCACCAAGTTCATAATTACATGCACCTCATAAGTAGTTTTTCCCAATGGTTTAAACAATCGCTCCCAAATGCTACTGCAAATAAACTGAATTTACAAAAAAAAAGAAGTTAACAAATAAACAACATCTAATACCTTGATGTTAAAAAATAATAAATCATGATGTTAGAAAACTTTAATCATTAAGGGAGAGTTGTATTGTGAGAATAATACATTTTCATTAAAAAAAAGAGGAGCAAGAAGGAGGGTCATTGGTTAGGGATAGAGAGGTGGAGAAGGTGGTTTTAAAGAGGGATGTGAGAGTGAGAGTGAGAGAGAGAGAGAGAGAGAGAGAGAGAGAGAGAATTAAGGGGCCCCAAAATAAGGGGAGGCAATTTAATTGGTTATTTCCATGTAAAATGATTTTCTCTAAATTCAATAATTTGAGTGGGAACCCCTACCTTTTTTCTTCGTTCTTCATTTCAAAAATAGAGAAATGGAAGAGGGGATAAATCTTTTGGTTAATATATAGTATGAAATATAATACATATGATGTTCTGATGTTCTGATGTTCTGATGTTACTATTGTTCGAAAAACATTGTTGTCTATCATGACAATGCGTTTTGGTTTTTTAGAAACTCAGAAAGCGCATACACACCATAAGATATTACGACACATATTTTGTTTGAAGTTAAGAATTCTTTCTGAAGATCTATACATATTTATTTTGTCTTTTTCAGTTATTTTGACTATTTGTTTATTTGTTTATTGAGAAACCTTACATTCAAATTTATGTTTTGCTAGAAAAGATAATTAAAAAACGAAATAAAAAACGAAATAAAAAATGACATAAAAAAAACGAAATAAAAAACGACTACAAAACAGGAGCATCCCTCGACCAGGATACCTTTCTAGGGTCTTTCTCAATCAAAATAAGAAACTCAAGGTCAAAGATGTTCACCCATTGAAATCTTAGACCAGTACGACGTCCCCGTTTTGCATCACAATCATCACACATATTCCTTTCTCGATAAATATGTTGTATCTCACCAATATCCATATCTTCAAGCCTGAGTAATATATCTTGAGAAATGGGGTCGTGACTGCTTCTTGCATGATTCTGATCGATAACGAGTTTCGAGTCTTCCTCAATAAGAATATGACTCTCGTGAGATAGTAGATGAAAGTGTTAGGAAACAAGCGATACAACGACACCACTTGTTAGGAAATTAGCGAAACTCTTCCCTTTCAAGGATCTTGTTGAGTTACGCGATGCAATCAATACAAACCATCAAGCACAATTGAGATCATACCAAATACACCAAAGTACACAAATTTGTCCCAGTTGGGGCTTTCACTTTAATCTGGAGGAGAAGAAACCGAGATGTTATTCAACTAGAGAAGATACAAGAATATTACAATTCTCATCACGACCCTCTCTCAAGCCTCACCAGCAAGTACTAATTGTTTATAATTGGAGAAACTTTCAAACTCTCTTTCAATGAAGTACTCTCTCTCATGGTTCTCAATGAAGGCCAATAACAACAATATATAGAGATCTAGAGAAACCCTAAGTTGATATCTTGATACAATAGCCATTGGATATTATTGAAGAGATAATCCTATGATAAGTGCCACACGATTTGACTTGAAGAGCAAGTTCGAATTTTAGCAGTCACCAAGACACGCACCCAAAGTCTGCATCAGCTGCGCATGGTCGACTGTCCAACAAGACCGATTGCAGGAAGACCCTATACAGGTGTCAGTTAGGAGAGGGGGGGGGGGGGGTCGATCGCACAGCCAACTGCCAGACCCATGCTGCTACTACTGTGACTTGCTTTCACTCAGTCGCTTCATCGTCTTCGTATCCAACATAGTATGCAAGACATAAACCCAACAATCTTCACCTTCGATTGCATACTATGAATCCATACCCATGTGATTTAAAACCTTCTAGACTCTTTTATTACCCTCTTGCAAATAACTCGGTTCAGTGGCTTATTTTGCTAGTTGAATCTACATTCACTTGTTTTTCTCACGCTGCATGACCTCTTCAAGGACACACCCTAGTAAATGTCATCATGGAGGTGCCACCCTCCACACGAACTTCATATACATCAAGGCTCTCTCCACTTTCGACGATAATCGAATGCTGCAGTCTCGCTTAGATGATTCTAGTGACGGTATACTAGATAGTGCTTTAGGAACATAGGGTTTTGAAACACTTGCGCAAGTTTTCACGTTCCCAAAAAAATTGTAGAGGTTGTGCTCAACACCCATCTTTCCTTTCATTACCTCACGACAACCTTCCCAAATTGATAAAACTCCATCTTGAGCTATGTATATGCAGGCTCGTGCTTCAAGAGTTCCCATGGGTACAAGATTCCGTTTTAGCTGAAGAATATGCATAACATTCTCTAGTGTGTAACTTTTTTCATCTAATGTCTCCAATTCAACTATTCCCTTACCCACTATCTTACAAATATCACCAACCACCGTTCTCACACAACGATGATCTCTAATGAACTTGTAAGCAGAAAACATCTCCTTCTTGGAGCATATATGAGAAGAACTCTACGAATCAAGAAACCAGCCAGAATACATATCTATAAAATTTGAAACAAGATTATTATCAAAGCTATCACCTGATTCAGCAGCACTGAATTTAGCTCCCCTCTGACTCAACCACTTATAACAATCCTTCTTGTAATGCCCAACTCCTCTGTAATGATTGCAATGAATCCTGCCCTTACGTGCACTTTTCCTTCAATATGAAGTACAATCCACCTCCAAGCTTATAGAAGTAGACGTTGATTTTTGACTCTCATTTGTAAGTGTATCCTCCTCTAACCCCTTGATCATACATGCTAAAGAAAATTTGGTTGTGAATATATCAAGTTGGAAGCTTTTAGATCATCTGCGTTGATCACCCTCGGTTCAGATAACTCCATATTGAACTCCAATGTATGATCTAGAAGAGCGGTCCTTTCCTTCATTGAGTAACCCCATAACTTTCCTTTTGGGTACATCCGATCCTGCAATAGTGATTCCGAGAGTCAGTTCCGAGACTTGCCCCTAGACTCGTTGTGCTTTGCTCCTTCATGAGGTTGCACCTGACTTCGCTTGTCAATGACATTCAGATTAAACCCAAGGCTTTTGAACAATTCTCCTCCCACTTCTCCTGCTTCATGCTGATTGTGTTGGTGTATGCCCTAAAGGCCAGTTGTGTATTGACATTGCTAGTTTACATTATATCATGATAATTATTTCATTTTTATACATTTTATTTATTGTGTTATTTATTGTGAATTAAATGAACATAATAAAATCCTTAGAATAGTAAGTTCAATGCCATGGGATATCAAGTGCATGACTTGATTGTGAGATCTTATTGGCTGAAATGAGAACACTGTTATTAAATATCTCTAGTCAAGTATTATTGTAAATTAGGACAATGATAATATATAGAGACTAGTGTATGCGTAGACTGATAACCATTCGCATGGGTCATAGATATGAGATATCAAGTCTTCACATGAGTACATGTTAGAGTAATAATGTACTGGACTGACTCACCCTGAGAACGCTACATAGATCATTACATGAGTGTCATAAGCAGTTCTCTCAGTGACCATGGTGTACGTAGTCTTTTGACTTGAAGTCATGGTTTCCTACATGAGAAGTTATATATTTTAATACCATCAAATGTTGCCTGTAATAAGGTGATTGTAAAGTTGACTATTGGATATACTACAAATTATGCGAAGGGATGTGAGTGACTTAGATAGGATTTGTCCCTTTTACATAATATGAGCAATATCTACGGGCCCCTTAATTGAGTGAGACTGCAAAATGTATGGTCATGCTCAAATGAGTCAATATGAGACATTTAGCTCATTTATTTTAGTAAGTCTACTCGGACATCAAGAAACCAAAGATTGAACTATACAAGGGTGACACGCTCTATGCCTTGTGGTCAATTAAGATATTTGGACAAAGAGATTAGACTACATGGTAACATTGATCACGAATAGGTTATGTCAAATCAATGTTATTCTCGTTACTTGAGTAGCAATGATGTATTGCTAGATACCGCTCGCTGTTTGTAATATTAGAATATGATTTTAGTATTACTGTCAACGTAATGGGAATCCTACATGGTCACACACTTAGAATGGATCGAAATTGGGATTTAAATTCATAAGATAAATTTAATTGGGAATCCAAGTAAGACTTGGACTCCTGACATTGGTTGGACATTTAATTAGATTAAATCAGCCGACTAATGTTCAAAGGCCCACACACGAATCTTACCCAGATCAGATTATGAGCCCAACAACTTTATTACTCTGTTAGGGTTGATTTTCTGCACCTATATATATGATATGTATATGTGAAAAATACACACGTGAAAAAAAAACCCTAGCTATCACAGAAATTGTGAGAGAGAGAGATTGTGAGGAACATCCCCTTCCCGCAGCTAGCACCGCGGTGTGAGGGGAATCTTGATTTGATCCATTCGTGTTTAGGATTTATACCTTATATTGGATCTGCTGATTTAATATTTACTTTGAGGGATTTAGTTATTTTATTAATTGATCTCACCATTTATCATCCATTAGCATAAAACTAAACAATGCATCTCATACAATATTAAAAGCATAAAATATATGTGACATGGTTGTGCCTAATTGAGTAATGAACTTTATATTCTCGACCTCGAAATGTCCGTCTATAATATAAATACTAAGAGATTTAAATCAAATGATATGAACCCAACTTACCTCTGATATTGTCGTTTGGGCCACATAAATGAGAACCGCATATCCAAACTCCATAAAGATAGATTATTGGACTCATCTGATTTTGAATCATATGAGGCATGCGAACCTTGTTTGTTCGGCAAGATGAAAAAATCTCCTTTCACTGGAAAAGGTAAAAGGGCAAGTGATCTTTTAGGTCTCATACATAGTGATGTCTGCGGACCTTTCAACACATTAGCTAGAGGAGGTTTCAGTACTTCATTACATTTACTGATGATTTCAGTAGATATGAGTTTATGTATCTAATGAAACACAAATCAGAGTTATTTGAAAAGTTCAAAGAATTCAAGAACGAGGTACAAAACCAACTTGGTAAAAGTATTAAAGTCCTTCGATCAGATCGAGGTGGTGAGTACTTAAGCAAAGATTTTGATGACCATCTAAAAGAGTGTGAGATAATATCTCAACTCACTCCCCTTGGAAGACCGCAGTGGAATGGTGTCTCTGAAAGGAGGAACCGAAACTTGTTAGACTTGGTCTGATCCATGAAGAGTCATGCAGATCTTCCAAGCTCCTTCTGGGGACATGCTCTATTAACAGCTGCTTTCCCACTTAAGTGTGTTCCATCTAAAATGGTTCAAGAGACACCATATGAGATGTGGACTGGGAGGCATCCTAGTGTGTCTTTTATAAAAAATTGGGGTTTTGAAGCCTATGTAAGGCGCCAAGTCTCTGATAAACTTGGTCCCAAATCTGATAAGTGCTTATTTGTAGGATATCCCAAGGAAATCAAGGGATACTATTTTTATAATCCCACCGAAGGCAAAGTGATTATCACACGGACTGCTGTATTCCTGGAGAGAGAATCCATCTCCAAAAGAACCAGTGGGAGAATGGTAGAATTTGAAGAAATTCAAACTTCACAAAGAAGCAATGAACCAATGGTGGAAAGAGAGCAGACTTCACATATCGTTGTGGAAGAACAATCTGCTTAAGTAGCATAAGGCCTACGTAAGTCTACTAGGATACATATCAACCCAAGATATGGATTTCTCGTAACTCAACATGGTGATGTATTGCTCGTGGATCAAGATGAGCCTATGACTTATGAGAAAGCTGTACAAGGCCTAGACTCTGAGAAATGGCTTAAGGACATGAGATCTGAGATGATTACCATGTATGCAAACCAAGTATGGACCTTGGTAGACCCACCTGAATGGATAAAACCTATTGTGTGCAAATTAGTTTTCAAAAAGAAAACTGACATGGATGGTAACGTGCATACCTTTAAGGGGCGGTTAGTGTCTAAAGGTTTCAAGCAAGTTCATGGTGTAGACTATGATGAGACTTTTTTTTCAGTTACCATGCTTAAATCCATTGCATCTTGCTTGCTATTGCAGCATATCACGATTATGAAATTTGGCAGATGGCTGTCAAAACTGCTTTCCTATATGGAAATCTTCTCGAGGATGTGTATATGACACAACCTGAGGATTTTGTCACTCCAAAGGATGCTGAAAAGGTGTGTAAAGTACAACAATCAATTTATAGATTAAAGCAAGCTTATAGAAGATGGAATCTTTATTTCGATGATACAATCAAAGAGTTTGGTTTCATCAAGAACGAAATGAACCTTGTGTCTACAAGAAGGTTAGTGGGAGCATAGTTGTATTTATGATGTTGGATGTAGATGACATACTACTTATCGGGAATGACATCCCTACCTTACAGTCTGTAAATACATGGCTAGGGAAATACTTCTCCATGAAAAACTTGGGTGAAGCTACCTATGTATTAGGCATCATTATCTATAGAGATAGATCAAGGAGACTGTTTGGCCTGAGTCAGAGTACATACATAGACAAAGTATTGAAATGCTTCAATATGCAAGAGTCCGAGAAAGGATTCCTCCCTATGTCGCATGGTGTAAGCCTGTCTAAGGCTCGATGTCCTTCCACTCAAGATAAAAGAGACCGCATGACTAAGGTTTCATATGAATCTGCAATTGGATCTATCATGTATGCCAAGTTATGTACTCATCCAGATGTCTCATATGCTTTGAGTATGACGACCAGGTACCAGTCAGATCCCGGTCAGAGTCACTAGACTGCTGTCAGGAACATCTTTAAGTACTTAAGAAGGACTAAGGATTCATTTTTGGTATATAGAGTCGAGGAAGAGCTTGTTGTAAAAGGTTACACTGATGCTAGCTTCCAGTTCGATAAGGACAACTCCAAATCGCAATTGGGTTTTTTGTTTTGCCGAAATGATGGAGTTGTGAGTTGGAAGAGTTCAAAGGAAGAGACAGTAGTCGATTCTACCATAGAGGCTGAGTATATTGCTGCCTCCAATGCAGAAAAGGAGACTGTTTGGATCAGAAAGTTCATCACTGAACTTGGTGTGGTTTCTAGCATTGTGGACCCAATGGACCTCTATTTTGATAACAATGGGGTCATTGCACAAGCTAAGGAGCCTAGATCTCACCAGCGATCCAAACATATACTTAGGCACTTCCATCTCATTCGAGAGATCATCGATAGAGGAGATGTGAAGATATGCAGAGTACCGACAGATGATAACATCGCTGATCCACTGACAAGCCTCTTGCACATCGAAAGCATGAGGGTCACACTAGATTTATAGGTATTAGATGTATGTCTGATTGGCTCTAGTGCAAGTGGGAGATTGTTGGTGTATGCCCTAGAGACCAGTTGTGCATTGACATTACTAGTTTACATTATGTCATGAAATTTATTTTATATTTAGACATTTTATTTATTGTGTTATTTATTGTGAATTTAATGAACATAATAAGTCATTAGAATAGTACGTTCAGTGCCATGGAATATCAAGTGCATGACTTCATTGTGAGATTCTATTGGTTGAAATCAGAACACTGTTCTTAAATATCTCTAGTCAAGTATTATTGTAAATTAGGACAGTGATAATATATAGAGACTAGTGTGTGTGTAGACTGATAACCATTTTCACGGGTCATTGATATGAGATATCAAGTCTTCACATGAGTACATATTAGAGTAATAATGTACTGGACTGACTCACCATGAGAACACTGCATAGATCATTACATGAGTGTCATAAGCAGTTCTCATAGTGACCATGGCATACGTAGTCCTTTGACTTGAAGTCACGGTTCTTTGCATGAGAAGTTATATATTTTAATACTGTCAAACATGGCCTGTAATAAGGTGATTGTAAAGTCGACTATTGGATATACTACAAATTATGCAAAGGGATGAGTGACTTAGATAGAATTTGTCTCTCTTACATAACATGAGCGATATCTACGGGCCCATTGATTGAGTGAGACTACAAAATACATGACCGTGCTCAAATGAGTCAATGTGAGATATTGAGCTCATTTATTTTAGTAAGTCTACTTGGACATCAAGAAACAAAAGATTGAATTATACAAGGGTGACACGCTATATGCCTTGTAGTCAATTAAGATATCTGGACAAAGTGACTAGACTACATGGTAATATTGGTCACGAATAGGTTATGTCAAATCAATGGCATTCCCGTTACTAAAGTAACAGTGATGTATTGCTAGATACCGCTCACTGTTTGTAATACTAGAATATGATTTTAGTATTATTTTCAACGTAATAGGAATCCAACAGGGTCGCACAATTAGAATGGATCGAAATGGATGAATTTAATTGGGTATCTAAGTAAAACTTGGACTCCTGACATTCGTTGGACATTTAATTAGATTAAATGGGTCGACTAAAGTTCAAAAGCCCACACACTAATCTGACCCAGGTCAGATTGTGAGTCCAACAACCTCATTACTCTCTTAGGATTGATTTTCTGCACACACACACACACACACACACACACACACACACACACACACACACATATATATATATGATACACGTGAAAAAAAATCCCTTAGCTATCACAAAAATTGTGAGAGAGTGAGATCGTGAGGAACATCCCCATCCTGCAGCTAGCACCGCAGTGTGAGGGAAAGCATGATTTGATCTGTTTAAGTGGATACCGTAGAACTCTCTTAGGGTTGATTTTCTGCACCTATATATATGATACGTATCTGTAGAAAAGACACACGTGAAAAAAAACTTAGCCGTCACAGAAATTGAGAGAGAGAGAAAGATCATGAGGAACATCCATTTTCCGCAGCTAGCACCGCGGCGTGAGGTAAAGTTTGTTTGATCCGTTCGTATGGAACCCGTAGAGGCACCACAATATTGCAGTGCTGTGATCGGCATACTATGGAGACTGCAGATCCAATATAAGGCATGTAACGCCACGAATTCCAAATACATGTAATTCGTAGCACAAACAAGACTTTTACTTCAAATTTGTACAAAAATACAAGGAATTTAAAACTTTTCGTTTACAACATCGTTCTTTACAATAGCACAACATAAATGAATAAGTGAAATACAACATATAATAATGAAAGCTCTTCAATCTTATGACAACCCATTACAGTGACTTCAAGTCCATGCCAAATCCGATCATGCAACTAGGAAACTGGGGCACGTCAGTTGCATACAACTGACGCAATGCCATAATACATCGATTCTTCTACTTTTTCAATAACAAACTTGAATGTAGAAATCAATATGAAAGGTGACTATCCTAAACATGTCAGTGTATGATATGACCTAATGCCTAATGCAGACATTCACACTTACGATGCACTAATGCACACTTGCCTTAACTCAATAAGAAAATCATAGTAATATACAGATGCTTTAAAAACGAGTATAGTAAGCAAAATAATGAAAGTAGTAAGAAATAGAATGAAAAGAGTAATGAAAATAAAAGATCGAAGTATTGAAATAAATAAGAAGGAAAAGAAATGTAAGTGCAAAGATTTAAAGCAGATTTAAAGCATTGAAATAGTATGGATAAAGTATAATGCAGTAGGAAAATTTAAAATAGGCTAAAAGCGTAAATAAATATTAAGTAGCTCGAAAATTTACTGCGATAAAAAAAAGATATTATTAAATAGCAAAAACGAAATAAAAGAAAAGTATCAAATATAAAGCAAATCGATAAATAATTTGGAAGAGCATAATCATAGAAAAGTAGTTAACACTAGCTAATAAGAATTTGAAAGTTTTAAGGAAAGATAAATTAACTAAAAGAAAACGGGAAGAAATGAATGATTAAAGTAGTAAACTAAGAATATATATTAATACATAAAAAGAAGGCAGCAATTTAAGAGAATAGTGTTTTAGGAAAAATCTGAAAATATATATGAGTGTTAAATTTTAGCTAAAAGTATAAACAATATAAGATAGATATAATTATGCATAACAAATTAATATCACGACAAAAATAATTTGTAAGGTAAATATAATAACTATATATACGATTTAAAATTAAATATATAGAATAGTGATTAGTATTTATTAAAATATCTATAAGTTGTCAAGTATAGCAAGAAATCCAACATACAAAATTATACAAGTACATAGGTGTAAAAATGTATAATGAAACAAACAATACTATAACATGAAAGTTATAAGCAATTGGAGAAACTAAAATATAATAGTAGTAAAAGTAACAATATTATTGGAATAATATATAATATTAATTGTATAAAAATAAAATGTAGATAGTAAACGAATGTATAAATAATAAAAGTCACATTATTTGAGTAGCAAACAAATAGAAGATAAGTTAGTAATAAAATATAAATAAAAATGAAACTGTATAAAAGTACAAAAGTATTAACACATGTAAAGATAAAGTATAAAATGATCACATTAGGATAGAAACATAGTTAATAGTAACCAGTAAAATAGACAGAAAATAACAATAATAATAACAATAATAATAACACATATATGATAGATGTAAAAACAAACATAAATAATAAGGTAATTAATTAAATGTGTATATAAGTATAATTGTATTATAAATAATAAAGTTGAAGTAGTATAGGCTAAGTTGTAAAACATTATAAAATGGTATGAACTAGAGCAAAAATGTAATAGTGGAAAGTAATATGTATATAAATAAAAGTGGGGGTTATTAAAGTAGAAAATCTTCTTTGTTATGAGTTTGCCTTATTGATGTCTAATTGCATGCTTTCCTCCTTGACATCAAGTTGCAAATTTGCCTCCACAACATCCGGTTGCAGGTTGCCTTCTGGACATTCGGTTGCATATTTTGCCCCCTCGACATCCAGTTGCAAGTTTGCCTCCATTGAC
The DNA here is from genome assembly GCA_017893485.1 of Hemerocallis citrina. Classification (NCBI taxonomy): domain Eukaryota; kingdom Viridiplantae; phylum Streptophyta; class Magnoliopsida; order Asparagales; family Asphodelaceae; genus Hemerocallis; species Hemerocallis citrina. Next base: position 158,810,088 of record CM030365.1, read on the forward strand.
GTCTAGTTGCAGATTTGTCCTCTCGACATCAGGTTGCACAAAAATGGTGAATGGAATGATGTAATCTTCCATATGTACTTGGGTATTGGATGTTTTAAGTAAGTATGATGTTATGTTTTGAAACTTATGATATAAAAAATGAAGTAAAAGTAGGAAGTGAAGTAGAAAATTTCACGATGAAATATTAAAATGGATGTATGGAGTATGGTTATCAAACATAAATAGTAGAAATTAGTAGAACTGAAAAATATTTCATAAAAGTAAGGAGAAAAATAAAATGAAGTACATGCATAAGCTTAAATGCGAATGCGAATGAGAAAATAAATATGTAGTGTTGTAAATTGACATAATAAACATATATTATAAAATATATAGCAATGAAGCAATTAGATAAGTGTAAAATAATATGTATAGTAAGTATGTTAAAATATATGATGTATATAATAATCAGTGGAAAGTATATGTAGTAACCAAGAATGTAAAGATAAAAATTGAAATAAAGTAAAGATATAAGTAGTGAGTGTATATAGTATATTCGAAAAGTATAAAACAAAAAAATTAATAAGTAGCTATTAACAGTGAAAGGTAAATATGAAAAAAGTAATAAATAATAAGTAATAACAATAATATTGAATATAAATTGTAAAAACAAAATAGTAATAAAAGAATATTCATAATGTGTAGAAGTATATCATATTTATGTAAATAAAAATATTAAATCTTGTTAAAATATACTGAAATAAATAAGACATTATAAAATAATGGAAAAATATAGTATTGTAAAATCAAAGCATATGTAAAATGAATGTAAATATGCAAAAATTAAAATATAAGACATAATAGCAATAATGATGAAAAAAATAATAGTCGCAATAATAATTTAATAAGTAGTAATTTAAAAATTAAAAAAATACGTAAAAGTATTAGAGGGAAAAAAATAAATGAGTAACGTACAAGCACATAAAGGTAAGAAGGAAAAAACATTAAGAAGGAAAAATGAGTAAGTCAACATTAAAAGATTAAGACTAAGGATTGTAGATAAAATAATAAATATCGAAGTGAATTAATAACAAAAGAAAAGAATTCTTTGAAAAAAAAATTAAGTGTTAAAGATGAAAAGTACTACGAGGAAAATACACGAAGAGAAATAAAAGAGAAAAGTTAGTCTACGTATAAGGTATCATGAACGTAGGTTCAAACCAACCATAACACTTGTGATACAAGAGAAAACATGCTCGCATACAATATCACATCAATGTACACGAGGAGAGTTTCATGACTGCAAGTTCAATAACTATAACATTCATGACTCTAAACTGACACTCACGCATCTAATGTCCACCTTAGTTTTGTTTTCCTTATAATTTTTGTACTACTCATTGAAGTCGACTCTGATACCACTCTGTAACGCCCCGAATTCTAAATACATGTAATTCGTAGCACAAACAGGATCTTCTACATCAAATTCGTACAAAAGTACAAAGAATTTAAAACTTTTTATTTACAACATCGTTCGTTACAATAGCACAGCAGAAATAAATAAGTACAATACAACATATGATAATGAAAGCTCCACAATCTTATGACAACCCATCACAGTGACTTCAAGTCCATGCCAAATCCGATCCGGCAATTAAGAAACTGTGTGCACGTTAGTTGCATACAACTGACGTAATGTTATAATACGTCGATTCTTCTACTTTAGCAATTACAAACTTGAATGTAGAAACAAATATGAAATGTGAATATCCTAAATATGTCAGTGTATGATATGACCTAATGCCTAATGCAGACATTCACACTTACGATGCACTAATGCATGTTGGATCCTGTAGGCGAGACAACAAACACTAGAGGGGGGGTGAATAGTGTTTATAAAAATTAAATTGCGGTGTAAAAAATTTTCTTCTGTGCAGTCGACTTAAAGAGTGAACCAGTCGACTGAATTAACCAAATAAAAGTTAATTCAAACAAATCTGTAAAGTCGACTCAGAGTTAAGACAGTCGACTTAACAACCAGAAAACTATCAGAGTATACGAGTCTGACCAGTCGACTTATAAAGTACTCAGTCGACTGTCCAGACAAGTTTCACAGAAACAACACAAACTGAGAAAATATAAATGCAAGTTAGAGAGATACAACCACAGAGTGCACACGATATATCCTGGTTCAGTCCTCCCGACCTACATCCAGTCCCCAAGCAACCCACTTGAGATTTCCACTATTCTTGAAAAAGTTTACAAGAATACCCTACGGCGTTCACACAACAACCTTGTCTAACCCGTAGTCCTTTCTCTCAACCAGAGAAAACAACTCACTCTTCCACCAAGAGTGACAAACCTGACTCTACACCCTAGAGTCCTACTCTCCAACTGAGAGGAAAACAATAAAAATTGTTTACAATCAACCTATAGCCTTGTTTATGAATGTGATATAGTACGTGGCTAAATGGTTGACTTCTATATTCAGTCCAGAACGAAATTAGATGTATACTGGACTGAAAACAGAGAACCAAGACTTAGTGATTTGAAAGCTTTTTTCTCTTGGAAAATGTAAAACTTAAGATCTCAAAAAGAATGCTTGGAGTATAAGTGTTTTTAACAGTGGAGTCTAACCTCTATTTATAGAGATAGATTCACTGGACGTTGGGAATCAGTTGTTCCAACTGTCAACCAACGGATTTGAAAAGATTTGAATTTGAAAAATGATTTTAAAAACAGAAAACTGTCAAACGCACTTGAACAGTCGACTGGGTTGCCATGATGAGTCGACTGGTCAGAGTTTGAATAAGATTAGGCAGTTTTGTACCAGCTCAGTCGACTGGAGCAAGTAGCAGTCGACTGGTACGCAACAGCTGATCTAGTTCAAGCTATTTTGACTTTTGGTTTTGAAAAATCACACATTTAAAAGAGTTATATGTGAGTGTATGTGTGTGTGACAAGGCTGTACATCATTCTAAGACTCAAATAAAGCCAAATATTATATTTGTTTACAAGACATAACAATATATGACACTTTAAGCATAAGTCTTGGATTGAGTCTTGAGTGAAGCCATTGTCTTTATCCAGAGCGTGTGCTTGTACATTTGTTCAGCTGTATAGTAATGAGGCCTTTGTGTATACAACCTGCAATTATAAAGTATAGTATAGATACATGTTGCAGTGTGTTGTAATCATCAAAATCAAGAATCAACATTCTCCCCCGTTTTGATGATGACAACACAATAGCTGATTATAATAACATAATACAAGCATAGAATTGATATGCTCCCCCTATTAAAAGCACAGCATGCATACATAAACATAAATCATAAAAAAAAAACTTTAACAGACTTTATCAGTCGACTTATCAAGAGAGCAGTCGACTTAACAGAGAAAAAATTTAACAGCATACAGCATACTCAACAGGAGGTTTTTCTCCCCCTTTGTCATCAACAAAAAACATAAGATAACAAGTAATAATGAAAATAGGAATGTCTTTATAAAAATAATGAAGTCTTACAAAATTTTAACAGCAGATAAGAAAAAAATAAAAAAATACATAGGAAATAAAACTAAAAAATCATCAATCTTCATCTTCTGTGTCTTCATCAGCATCTTGAGACAGTGGGGAAAATTGAGTAGTAAAAAGATGAGTCAGATTGGAGATTTTAGAGTCAAGGGAGTTAATATGAGAATCAAGAGTGTCTTGACAATTCATTAGATAGTTAACACAATGATATAGAGTACGCGGATCATCAAAATCAGCACAAGGACGAGAAGAACTAGAGGCTGAAGATGGTCTAGCAGAAGTGGCTAGAGGAACCTGAGTGTGGGGAGGAGACGTAGGGGAAGTTCTAGACGGAGGGTCAAGAATCTTCATACGTGCTAAACTGGCACGATCGAAGCACTCACAATGCTTAATAACATTGGTCTCGGAGTCGAGATCAATATCATAAGCAAGGAAGACACGAGTGAGGAGACCACCAAATGGTAAAAAGTGGGTATGCCATCTCGAAAAGATGACATGACCCCAATTGATATTTATTCTACCAAAAATTGCATAAACTGCTTGTTGCAATTCCATAGAATACTGATCAAAGCTCCCTGTTTTGGGAAGAATATTATATGATAGTATTCTTGCAACTAGTTTTGCAACAGATGTGATAGATTTACTAGTCATGGGGGGTCCATGATTTGGCAAAAAGATTTTAGACAGGATAGATGCATCATCTAAAATGATCTCACCTAAATCAAGTCTCTCATTATCAATACCCATAATAAGATTAATTCTCTCGGATGTGAGTTTAATCTTCTTATTTTTGACCGAAGAATAAACAACAATTCCTCCATCATCCGTTTGAACTACTTTCATATTGGTATTAAAAAGATAGATGAGTTGTGGGTAGTAGTCGGGTTGATTTTCCAAGGATAAAAACTCATAGACTACAATGTTGAAAAAGAGAGATAAGATTAAACCTATCTAAATCATTGAAGTTGACAAATCTACCTGGAAAAATCACAATGTTACAAATAAGATACCACTTTTCTAAGAGATCAGGACTCCTAAGATTTTGAGAATAGTCTTTTGGTGAAGAACTATCATCAACATGGGATCTCTTAGATCTTTTAGGACCATTAAGAAATTTAAGGGAATCAAACAAAGAGAAGTGAGATTTAAAAAGATTATACCAACAAGGAGAATGGAATCAAACAGCAAAGGGATCGGAAATTAGCAGCTCCAAACAGATTCGGAAGTCGACTTCTAGATCTATCTCTTTCTCCTTAGGGTTTCAGATTGGGGTAAAAGAGAAAGTGAAAAATTGAGGCTGTGAAGAGGGTTTTTAACGGAAAGTAAATGGCTGGGATTGAATAGGAATGAGATCAATGGCTCACAAAGAAGTCACGGGCGAGTAAAAAGATAACAATTTGTCTCAAAAATTGTGTGATGATTCGACGATGAAGACAGACTGATTCGCGACGGTCGACTGGTATTAAAAGACAGTCGACTTAGTCGAGAGAAAAATAAGTATTTATAACAACTGATCAGTCGACTTGGTGAAATTGCAGTCGACTGGTCAGAGAGAAAAATAAGTATATATAGAAAATACGGGAAAGTCGACTTAGGGAACTCTCAGTCGACTTAACAGAATTATTTTCAACAAATATTAAGAAAATTACATATCCCTAGTTCTCTTCTTAAAGTGATAAAAATGTCTTCTTTAAGGGATTTTGTAAAGATATCAGCTACTTGTTTATCAGTAGAGATAAAATCTAAAGATATGTCTCCTTTTAAAACATGATCACGTAGAAAATGATGTTGAATATCAATATGTTTCGTACGTGAATGTTGAACCGGATTTTTAGATAAATTAACTGCACTGGTATTATCACACATTATTGAAGGTTTTTCAAAAGAAATACTATAATCTAATAAGGTTTGTTTCATCCACAAAATTTGTGCACATGCCAAACTTGCAGCGATATATTCAGCTTCTGTAGTAGATAGGGACACTGAATTTTGCTTTTTACTGCACCAAGAAACTAGAGAATGTCCCAAAAGGTGACATGTTCCACTAGTACTCTTGCGATCAGTTTTACAACCAGTAAAATCAGCATCACTATACGACAAAAGTTGGAAATTATCGGTGCGTGGATAAAATAAGCCATAATCAGATGTGCCTTTAATATATCTTAAAATTCGTTTCACTGCTTTTAAATGAGACTCTTTAGGACTAGACTGATATCTAGCACACAAACATACACTGAACATAATATCTGGTCTACTAGCGGTAATATATAAGAGTGAACCAATCATACCTCGATAGAGTTTCTGATCGACACTCTTACCTAATATATCTTTCTCAAGGGTAGTAGTAGTAGCCATAGGTGTGGATTTACTACTTGTACTATCCATGTTAAACCGTTTGAGTAATTCCTTTGCATATTTTTCTTGATTAATAAATATGCTATTTGAAGACTGTTTAATTTGTAGTCCAAGGAAATAATTGAGTTCACCCATGTGACTCATCTCAAACTCGTTTTTCATGGTGTTAGCAAACTCTTGACATAGATTATTATTAGTAGAACCAAAAATTATATCATCAACATATATTTGTATGATTAAAATATCATTCTTAATTCTCTTGATAAACAAGGTAGTATCTACTTTACCTATCTCAAACCCTGTTTCTAAAAGAAAAGTTCAACCGATCATACCAAGCACGTGGTGCTTGTCTAAGACCGTATAAAGCCTTTTTCAATTTAAAAATATGGTTTGGGAATTGTTCATGTTCAAAACCTGGTGGTTGTTTAACATAAACATTCTCTTTAATAAACCCGTTAAGACAAGCACTTTTAACATCCATTTGATAAAGTATAAAATTCATGAAACAAGAAATAGATAATAAAATACGAATTGATTCTAATCTAGCAACAAGAGCATATGTTTCATCAAAATCTATGCCTTCTTCTTGATTATATCCTTGAGCAATTAGTCTAGCTTTGTTCCTAACAACTTTTCCTGATTCATCTAACTTATTTTTAAATACCCATTTGGTACCAATAATAGTATGATTAGGAGGTCGTGGAACTAATTCCCATACATCATTCCTTATAAATTGATTTAACTCATCTTGCATGGCATTCATCCAAAATTCATTCTCACATGCTTCTTGTATATTTTTCGGTTCAAAATCCGACAAGAAGGCTGTATGAGATATCATATTAATATGTGATCGTGTCTGAATACCATGGGAGATGTCACCAATTATTAAGTCATGAGGATGATCTCTAACTTCAACAAAATATTTTGGTAAAGTTGAAGATATCACAATAGGATCAGTCGACTTGACAAGTTCCTCAGTCGACTGGTTTACATCAGTCGACTTGATGTCCTTATCGGTCGACTTATCTGCGAGACTAGTTTGTCCTAAAGATGTAATTACTTTATTTAAAGGTGATGAATCAGGTTCATCACCTTTAATTAAATTTGATGAAGATAGAGATTCATCGAATGTAACATGCATTGATTCTTCAATCGTCATTGTTGACTTGTTGAAAATTCTATATGCTTTACTCCTATTTGAGTATCCTATAAAGATAACCTCATTAGATCTAGGATCAAATTTATCCAAATTATCTTTAGTGTTCAGAATAAAACACTTACAACCAAATGTCTTAAAATAAGAGACTTTGGAAATTTTGTTAAAAAATAACTCATAACAAGTCTTCTTTAGCTTAGGTCTTATCCTGTTTAAAACATAACAAGCTGTAGCAACGGCTTCAGCCGAAAAATACTTAGGTAAATTGCTTTCAACAAGCATGGTACGTGCGCATTCTTGCAAAGTCCTATTTTTTCTTTCAACCACTCCATTTTGTGGTGAAGCTCTAGGAAATGCAAATGAATGTGTTATACCATTCTTGTTGCAATATTCTGTAAACGTTTTATTTTCAAATTATCCACCATGATCACTTCTAATAGTGACTATGGTTAGAGATCTTTGATTTTGAATTCGTTTACAAAAATTTGCAAATTCATCAAAAGCATCATTTTTATGTTTTAAAAAGAATGTTCAAGTGAATCGTGAAAAATCATCTACTAAAACAAATACATATCTACTTTTATTTAAAGAAGCAACTCTAGTAGGGCCAAATAAATCCATATGAATTAACTCAAGTGGCCTACTAGTAGAGATTACTTCTTTTGTTTTAAAAGTAGATTTGATTTGTTTTCCTAGTTGATATGCATCACATAACTTATCCTTTTTAAAGGATAGTTTTGGCAGTCCTTTAACTAGGTTATACTTAGATATTTTAGAGAGATTTTTCATATTCACATTACTAAATCGTCTATGCCAAAGCTAAGAATCATTATTCGAAGCTATTAAACAAAAAACATTTGAAAAATCATTTGTATTCAAACATAATTCATAAATGTTGTTTTTGCAAAAACCTTGAAAAATAATGTTTTGCATAGTAGAATCATAAATTAAGCAAGCATCTTTTTCAAATACAATTTTATAACCTTTATCACATAGTTGACTAATACTTAACAAATTATGTTTTAGTCCACTAACTAACAAAACATTTTCTATAGTAGGATTAATATTTTTACCAACCATGCCGATTCCTATGACTTTTCCTTTGTTGTTATCACCAAAGGTAACTGTTCCTCCATTGATGCTTTGTATGGTGGATAGGAGATTGGCATGACCAGTCATATGCTTTGAACACCCACTGTCAAGTATCCCACGATCTTTCTTTGGTACCTATAAGATATTCAATGTGAATATGGTACCCTTTTCATTGGGTCCAAAACATATTAGTTTGGGGGAAACCAAACCCATAATGAGTTTGATTTTCCTTCATAAGCAGGAATAAAATTAACAGAATTACATACATTTAACATATATGAATTGATATACGCAGTTCTATCATTCAGTTTCAAGTTTACTGGAACCCATACTAGTTTGTTCTGTCCAGTTGACTTTATAGCTTCCTTCAGTCGACTTCTACTGTAAGTCAGTCGACTGGATGATGATGTAGGACGACTTATATGAGGTTTTGGTCTTGTTGAATAAGACTCAGTTCTTCTGGACAGACGACTGGTAGATGGATTCAGTCGACTTGACTGAACTTTAGACTTGCTTTTATCACTAAAAATTATAAGCTTAGGCTTTTCAAAGAATTCATACAATTTATTTTTAACACTAGAAATAGATTAAGGTTTATTTCTACTAGTGTTTTTAGAGGAAAGATCTTTTACAGGAGATTTTTTAAAACAAAGACCAAACTTTTGACTAGATTTCACTTGATTTTGAAGAACATCGTTTAAATTCTCTTTTCCTTTATTGAACTTAGATACGTTCTTGGATATCTCTTCATAATTCTTTTTTAGAGATTTAAGATCCATATCTAAACTTGAAATACGAGAATTTAAAGATTTTACTTCTTTATCAAGGTTAAGATTTTCTTGAGAAAGCGTTTGATTAACTTTCTCTAGATTCTTAACTCTAATCTTTTCTTTTTTCAATTCTTGAAAATTTCATTGAAAGCATCAAGTAAATCTTCTGAATCATAATCATTACTTACTTGATTCTGTGAAGCCATAAAACACATGTTCGCAACCTCGTTGGTTTCATCAGTTTCTTCTTCTGAGGAAGAATCGCTATCATCCCAAGTTGCTTGATATGCCTTTTTGTTTTTGGCAAACTTGTTCTTTGTGTACTTATCCTTCTTGAAGTTGGATGTCTTTCCCTTGGACTTTGTATTTTCTAGCGGACATTCCTTCTTCATATGGCCTGTTTTGTTACACCTGAAACAAGTTGGAGGATCATTAGAATCTCTAAATTTAGAATTGAACTTACCTTTCTTTAGAAATTTTTTGAATCTCCTTGTGAACATGGCTATCTCCTCTTCATCTTCTTCTTCATCTTCTGAATCTGTCATGGCTTTAAAAGCTAATGATTTCTTCTTAGAGTGTTGTGGTTCTGCATCCTTCTTCCGTTCTTCAATTTGAATCTCATAAGCCATTAGATTTCCCACAAGATTCTTAAGAGAAAGTTGTGATAGATCATTGGCCTCTTCTATTGCAGTGGTCTTCTTTTCCCATTCAGGAGTAAGTGCACGAAGAACTTTTCTCACCATCTCTGCTTGAGTGTATATTTTCCCAAGTGCCACAAGTGAGTTTGTAATGTCAGTAAATCTAGTTATCATTTCGGACACACTTTCATTTTCCTTCATGCAGAACATTTCAAACCTGTGAACAAGAACAGGTATTTTAGATTCTTTCACTTTGTTTGTTCCTTCATGAGTTACCTCGAGTGTATGCCAGATTTGATGTGCGGTTGTTGAATTTGACACATGGTTGAATTCTTCTTTTGTAAGAGCACAGAATAATGCATTCATTGCTTTTGCATTATTCATTGTTTGGTTCTTCATGTCATCATTCCATTGTGCATATGGAATAGTAGGAGCAGTGTATTCTATTTCAGTCATGTTCCATATTTCATAATTGATGGATTGGAGATAGGTCTTCATTCTGCACTTCCAATAATTGTAATTTGTTCCATCGAAGAGAGGTGGTCTTTGTGTAGATTGCCCTTCATGGTACTGATTTGCATTTGATGTAGTTGCCATAGCCTTTAACCTCACTCTGATACCAAGTGTTGGATCCTGTAGGTGAGACAACAAACACTAGAGGGGGGGTGAATAGTGTTTATAAAAATTAAATTGTTGAGTAAAGAATTTTCTTCTGTGCAGTCGACTTAAAGAGTGAACCAGTCGACTGAATTAACCAAATAAAAGTTAATTCAAACAAATCTGTGAAGTCGACTCAGAGTTAAGACAGTCGACTTAACAACCCGAAAACTATCAGAGTATACGAGTCTGACCAGTCGACTTATAAAGTACTCAGTCGACTGTCCAGACATGTTTCACAGAAACAACACAAACTGAGAAAATATAAATGCAAGTTAGAGTGATACAACCACAGAGTGCACACGATGTATCCTGGTTCAGTCCTCCCGACCTACATCCAGTCCCCAAGCAACTCACTTGAGATTTCCACTATTCTTGAAAAAGTTTACAAGAATACCCTACGACGTTCAGACAACAACCTTGTCTAACCCGTAGTCCTTTCTCTCAACCAGAGAAAACAACCCACTCTTCCACCAAGAGTGACAAATCTGACTCTACACCCTAGACTCCTTCTCTCCAACCGAGAGGAAAACAATAAAAATTGTTTACAATCAACCTATAGCCTTGTTTATGATTGTGATATAGTACGTGGCTAAATGGTTGACTTCTATATTCAGTCCAGAACGAAATTAGATGTATACTGGACTGAAATGAGAGAACCAAGACTTAGTGATTTGAAAGTTTTTTTCTCTTGGAAAATGTAAAACTTAAGATCTCAAAAAGAATGCTTGGAGTATAAGTGTTTTTAACAGTGGAGTCTAACCTCTATTTATAGAGATAGATTCACTGGACATTGGGAATCAGTTGTTCCAACTGTCAACCAACGGATTTGAAAAGATTTGAATTTGAAAAACGATTTTAAAAACAGAAAACTGTCAAACGCACTTGAACAGTCGACTGGGTTGCCATGATGAGTCGACTGGTCAGAGTTTGAATAAGATTAGGCAGTTTTGTACCAGCTCAGTCGACTGGAGCAAGTAGCAGTCGACTGGTACGCAACAGCTGATCTAGTTCAAGCTGTTTTGACTTTTGGTTTTGAAAAATCACACATTTAAAAGAGTTATATGTGAGTGTATGTGTGTGTGACAAGGCTGTACATCATTCTAAGACTCAAATAAAGCCAAATATTACATTTGTTTACAAGACAAAACAATATATGACACTTTAAGCATAAGTCTTGGCTTGAGTCTTGAGTGAAGCCATTGTCTTTATCCAGAGCGTGTGCTTGTACATTTGTTCAGCTGTATAGTAATGAGGCCTTTGTGTATACAACCTGCAATTATAAAGTATAGCATAGATACATGTCTCAGTGTGTTGTAATCATCAAAATCAAGAATCAACAATGCACACATGTTCGGATTCTATGCATCCCATACTACATAGGTCTGAGGGCAAGCCCTTAACGTACTCCTCATTATAGTGTTCAATCCCTCATTATGAATATCCTACTACTGTAACAAAAGCAAGGTTTATACATTCCACGAGTACGGATTCCGAATCCACCGCTCGACTATACAGAATCCTCGTCGTGCGAACGTCTGGCAAGTGCTGCTCTAGCCCTGGAATATGTTGGAGATCTGCCTCCTATCCACCTGATTATTCATGATCTTGGAATCCACTGCCCGATCAATCATAATTCCGAATTTAATTAAGGCTCGTCTCGCTCCGCAAGCAACCACAGTCCCGGAATTCACCGCCTAACTGGGTCAATAGTCCCGAATTCACCGCCTGACTATATAGAAATGCCCCACTTACGTATGCCTAGGTTTTATCACATATTCTTTTCTAGTGCCTGTCCTTTATTCAATTATAGTTATTTATGGCCTAGAGCTAGCTTACTCTACTGGACTTAAATTTACTCATCAAAATTCAGGACCATATTGACCATTTCAAAAAATTTTATTTATCATAATTGCCGGACATTACGGGCCTCGCTCAGCTCCTAGAACTATCTATCTCAACACAGAGATCCTCTAGGTTAATCTTAACCTCTTCATTAAAGTTTTTCATTCATTACAAATCATTTGATTCTTTCATTCATTCTCTTTAAATTGCTCATTTCAAGATAACACATCTCAAGATCAATTTGACTTGATAAAACCCTTACAATATCGTACATTTTTTTTCCTCCAAAATACAGTCTTTTTTTATTTCTTAATTTGTCACATAAATTATTTTTCATAAATTCTAGGATGAAATTCATTTATCATATGGTACACGCATTCTATGATAACTTTTCACATTCTTATCTTTCATCACAAAATAGAACCTTACTATGTTTACTCCTTAATTGGAATAATGTACACTATAATTTTCACCCAAGTGAGTTCCCCAAATTTATATTTATCTCAATTAATCCAAAATTATCTCATTCAAAAAAATAAGTATTCTTAAGGAATTCAGGCCCATATTGACCATTTCACAAAATTTCATTTATCATAATTGTCGAACATTACGAGCCTTGCTCAGCTCCTAGAACCATCAATCTCAACACAGAGATCCTCTAGGTTAATCTTAAACTCTTCATAAAAGTTTTTCATTCATTAAAAATCATTTGATTATTTCATTAATTCTCTTTAAATTGCCCATTTCAAGATTACACATTTCAAGATCAATTTGACTTGATAAAACCCTTACAATATCGTACGTTTGTTTTCCAAAATACAGTCTTTGTTTATTTCTTAATTTGTCACATAAATTATTTTTCATAAATTCTAGAATGAAATTCATTTTACATATGATACATGCATTCTAGGATAACTTTTCACATTTTTATCTTTCATCACAAAATAAAACATTACTAAGTTTACTCCTTAATTGGCATAATGTACACTATAATTTCCACCCAATTGAGTCCCCCAAATTTATATTTATCTCAATTAATCCAAAGTTAGCTCTTTCAAAAAATAAGTATTCTTAAGGAATTCAAAATAATCATCTTGATATACTATTCGATATGTAATGTGATTTTACCCTTAAATTAAGTTCTAAATTTGTACAAAATTATCTCAAAATACTCCATTAATATTCTAGTATGATTTAAATTCATTTTTAATCAAATTCATGCAAATTTAGCTAATAGGAATAATAATAATAATAAAATTAAATGCCCCTGCCCAGCATAGAACCCAAACCCAACAGCAACCCAGACGCAGCTCAGGACCAGTGAGCCAGCTCACTTTTGGTGAGAAAAGGCTCACCACAATTGTTCTAACCCGAACCACATTATGTCTATTAACTCGAAAATTTTCGATAACTTTATTGCTATATATTTCCTTACAAATTTCAGAAATACATTCCTCTAAAACTTAGTGTATCTGTACAAAATAAGATATATGCCAATTTTATTCTTCAAGAACATAGAAATTTTCATTTAAATTGTATGAATTACTCATAGTCCTATACTTAAATTAAATGAACAAATATTTCTCTACACAACTAGAGTTCTTGGGGAGTATTTATATTACTAAAATGCATACAAGAATTTAATCCCATGTGTTTATTGTGTGAAATTACCATTAGATAACAATTTCTATAAAACCCACTATTTCACATATACATATATATATTTTTTTGACTGGAAAAAGGTAGGGAAACCCTACCTCACGAACCATATGTATATATTAGAGCTAAAAGAAAGATAATACAAGCTATAATGATGGGGTTGTAATGTGAGCTAAGCACTGTAAGTGTATGAGTTTGAGATGGCATAACGTTGAATCGTAGAGAGGGCAACTGACTATTGTCGTACTCCTCATCTAGAGTCAAAATTATGATCTCATCCCCTCTGCACTCATCAAAGCTGCACTCCGAACAAAAACAAAGAAACAAGTCCCCATCAAAACTAGCAGGATGCCAAACAATAAAGTTGTCAAAACAAATACAAGACCCGGCACAATATAAGTCCCAAAAAAACCACAATACAGAGTTCTATCACCCCTGGCTGCTATCAATACTATGAAGTGGATAGTCCTTCCCACTCCGGAGTAGGTATCGAGCCCCCGCATCATCAAGCTCCTTCAGGATCTTGGCCTTCTTCGTGGAGCTTCCGCTGTTATCTAGCCAATGAGAGAACCAGAATTTGTCATTAGAGATGAGTTTATCCACAGTAATATGCTTGGTATTGAAAGTTCTATCGTTTCTAGCAATCCAGATACTCCAACAAGCAGCAAGTGTAATCATATGCCATCAGTGTGTGAACTTGTGATTGTGAGAGTCAAAACACCAATGTGTGAAACAATCTGAAGTGGATGCAGGTAAGCGAGGAATGCTCAAGTGGTGTGTGAAGTATTCCCAAGTGTGAACAGCCACCGGACAGTCAAAGAATATATGGAAGGCGGCTTCAATCGGGCATGCACAAGCCGTGCATGTCTGATCACCATCCCTTCCTTTAAAGTGAAGTCTAGCCTTGGAGTTGAGTATCTCCAACCCAACATCCAGATAAAAATCTTGCATTTGAGGGGTACCAAACTCTTCCAACAAGCACGAAAGTAGGGGATTTAAGGCCTGAGATGATGAAGAAGTCGTAAGCCGATTTAACTGTGTAACTCCCTGAGCTAGAGTGCCTCCAAGTGGGAATGTCTGTGTTTGCAGAGGGTTGCAAATTGGAGATGAGTTGAAGCAGTTCGTCCTTTTCAAGAATAAGGCGGGAAGAGGAAATAATGTTTAGGCTTGGTCTCTAAATCCATCTACCATGCTGAAGATTGCCCTGAGAGCAAAGTGATGCATCTTTGTTCCAAGCAGCCTCGAATAATGCAGGGAAAAGAGTGGATATGCTAATGCCTCCAATCCACCTGGAATTCCAAATTTTAAGTAATTGTCCGTCTCCCAGTTGCCAAGTAATCCTCTGTAGTAATTGCTCCTTTAGTTTATAAATACTCTTCCAAAATTCCGATGCTTGAGTAGAGCAAATGAAGGAACTTGATGCTCTGTTAAAATATAAGGACTTGAGAGTTTAGCTGCTAAGAAAGTCCTCAGTCAAGAGTTTCCAGCAACACTTCATTAGTAGGGCATTGTTGAATTGGTTGAAATTTAAAATACCTAGGCCTCCTTGCTTTTTGGGTTGACATATACGCTTCCAATTTGTACATGAGACCCCAGAGGCATTTGTACCGGCCCCCACCCAGAAAAACATGCTTCGTAACTGGTCGATTCTTGTCATAACCCATTGGGGAAATTTAAAGAAGAAAGCATAGTAAGTTGGCAAGGCACTACGCACTGAGTTAATAAGGATCAGTCTTCCTTCTCTAGATAGCAACCGTCCCTTCCCGGTAGATAGTCTCCTCTCAATTTTTAAAATTAGAGGTTGCCAATCCCTCTTCTTTAATGTGCCTTGGTCAAGGGCATGCCCAAATATTTGGTAGGTAGCGAATATTGTTTGCAACCCAGAATATGAGAGAAAGCCTGGAGCTTGGCCTTTGAGGACCCAAAATAGGTAATGGAGGATTTTGAGAAATTGATGTCGTTGCCTGAAATATTAGCAAACATATGAACTAGTAATTTTAAATTAAGCACTTCTTGTTCGTCACCATTGCTGAAGATGAGAGTGTCATCAGCAAATTGGAGTATAGACAATGAAGCTAGAGAACCCCTGAGCTGAAGCTGAGAGAATGTGCCAATGGTTCTTCCACATCTTAGCATTTGGGCCAGCACATCCACTGTCAGGATAAATAGCATGGGCAATTGGGGGTCACCTTGCTTAAGGCCCCTCTTGGAGTTAATAGTTTTCCCTCTCATCCCATTAACCAGAACAGAGGATTTAGCTGATCGAAGGATTGAACTAATCCACCTGCACCATCTAGGTCCAAAGTCTCTTGCAGCTAGCATCTGTTCAATGAAGGTCCAACTGAGAGTATCAAAAGCTTTGCGGAAGTCGATCTTTAACATAAGGGTATCTGATTTCTTGTTGCAACACAAGTTTATAACTTCATGTGCAACAAAAAAATAATCAACAGTGAATTTTCCTTTTAGGAAGGCACTCTGAGATAAGGATATAAGTGAATGGAGCAGGGAGCTGAGCCTGTTTGCTAGGATTTTGGTGAAGATCTTCAGAGAGAAATTAAGGAGACTTATTGGCCAAAAATCAGAGACTATGTTAGCCCCATCGCACTTGGGGATTAGAACAATGGTTGAGTAATTCAGTCTACCAATATCAGCCTTCCCATTTTGAATATCAATCATCATTCGGCATAAATCATTTTGGATAATCTCCCAGTATTGTTGATAAAATTACATGGGAAAACCATCGAGGCCTGGGGCTTTATCTCCATTCATGTCATAGACTGCTTTCTTGATCTCTTCCCTACTAAAAGGAGCATCGAGCACAGAAAGGTTGTCATTTGGATGTGGCTACAGGGTTGGCCAATCAATTCTAAAGTCAGGAGATGTAGTTCTCCCGCAAATATCACTAAAGTGTTGCTCAAAGCAGGATTTGATTGTATGTTGATCAGTGATAAGATCCCCGTTATGTATCAGGGAGAAAATAAAGTTCTTTCTACGTCTTCCGTTAGCAATAGAGTGAAAGAATTTGGTGTTGGCATCCCCCTCATTTATCCAAGCTACTCTGGATCTCTGCCTCCAGTATGTGACTTCAGCTTGCACCAGAGAGTGGTAATCCTGTGGGCTAATGAGAGTTCCTTTGATAGAGCGTGGTCTAAAGGCTGATCATCTGCCAAAATATCAGACTGGAGTATTTTTTCCAGAAGAGCCTTCTTGCGAATAGGAATGTGCCCGAACACCTCATTTCTCCATCGTCTAATTCTCTTCTTGACCAGCACCAAATTTTGAGCAAAAGTATCAGCAGACAAGCCCCTGCAGTCAAAACTCATCCACCAGGCACTGCCAGCAGGGGTAAAACTCTCGTGGAAAGTCCAAGCTTTCTCAAATTTTAAGTAATGCAGTTTGTTAGGAATAGCCATTGAGTCCAAGATGAGAGGACAGTGATCTGAAGCAATTCATGGGAGGTAGTGTTGTATGCAATTAGGGTATAACTGTTCAAATTGGCTTAATATTAAGAATCTGTCTAATCTAGCTAGTGTCGGGTTTGCTCTCAGATTAGACCATTTGAATTTCCTACCTGAAAGAGGGAGGTCAATAAGGTGCATCTGCTAGATCAAATTCCTGAACTCCTTCATATCCCTGCTTGAAATCTGGCCTCCATATCTATCAGAGCTGGATAGGGTGACATTGAAATCCCCGGATAGGACCTAGGCATCACACAAAGTGCTTCTTCTAAGCCTAATTTCACTGAAGCAAATATTTTTGTTGTCGAGCTCAAACGGGGTATAGAATGAGGTGAGTGACCACTCTGCACCAGAGGTTCTGTTTCTAAAAGAGAGAAAGATGGAAAAAATGTCTACTGCACAGTAAAAACAATCTAGGATATTGTCATCCCATCTGATAAGAATACCTCCACAACTCTCGATTGCATCAAGCGACCTCCATTTGGTAAGTAAAGTTCCTCCAATAGATGCAAGTTTCCTAGTGGAGGGATTGTTGAACTTGGATTCTTGTAGGCAGGCCACTGCAATTTGAGCATTTCGGATACCATCCTTGATCATTGCACATTTGTTGGGGTTGCCCAACCCTCGACAACTGCCAATCTTCATTGCAACAAAAGAAAATGAGTAGCAAAGCAAATAACCAAAACTAAAAAAACCGATAACCCAGACCCTTAGTTGAGTTGTCTTTGTTGAACTCGAGGATCAATAGAGGCACTCACTGGTTGCTTAAGCTTATCGAAAAAGTGTGGCCCAACAACATCCACTCCTATAGATTCAACTACGTCATTAATATCCTCATTTGATAATAAAGCAAAAGGATTATTGCAAGCATTGGTAACTGAAAACATAGAAGAGGAGGCACCTTCATTTTTGCGGGAGGATGCTGCCTTGAGGAAGAACAAAGATGCTGCATGAATGGCCTGTTATAGGAGCTTTTGGATGTTGATCTGCTTCTCTTTCTGCGCTTGCTAGTTTTTTCATCAAATCTAGGTGGAACGGAGCCCGAGCTGGCTGAGGATTTAGGCTTATGATGTCGGGGGATTAATGACATAGTTTTGAAGCTGGTGGTGCCAGCTCACCCATCACCTGAGCTGAACTGCATTGCCGTAGGGGCTTCAAGCTTTGCAACTCTCCTAGTTACAAACTTCTCAAGAGTAGTCTCAACTGCAGGTTGGATCTCGTTGTAAAGTGAAAGTGTGATGATAACAACTCCCCCTTCCAAACCATCTATCTTACTTACTCACCGACGGCATTATCATCAGAGCTAGCCAAGCTATCTGGAAAATTATTTGATTCACTAGATGCAATTCCTAAATTTCCCTTTAGAGAGTCAGAGGAAATCTCCACAATAGGAGGAGCATTGAAAATAAATTTTCTCCCATCTTGGCCCCCACAGAATTCGCAATTTGCTTCGTTGGGGGGGGGGGGGGGGCAATTTAGAACCTTCCATACTTGATTCTGCGAGACCCAGAATATTTAAAAGATTCCCTACAATTTGTACCTGATTTGGCTGCCCATGAGATCGCGTAACAGATTAAATAACGGAAAGATTCGCATCAATGGTTTTATCCTTGCCTTTCGCGTCGTCAATGATTCCCTGAACTAGCGGTTTGTCCTTGCCTTTCGCATTATCAATGATTCCCTGAACTGGCGGCTGTGTAGTCTGAACTTGAGACTCCGGCGGGGACTCCCTGCGTCGCTAGAAGGAGGTGGAGCCACTCCCTGACGTGAAAAGTTGAACTTTGCCTTGACGAACGTCCTCGATAGGGATGGGGTTGCCCAGGAGAAGCACAGGGACAGCATGAATTTGAAGCTCCTTGGTCCAAGGCACTGTGTAGTGAACCTGAATGTTCTTCGGAATGAGGGTAACATCTTCAACCTCAATTAGGACCAGGGTTTGGTCTCTCGAAACCACATTCTTCATTTCTACAGTCATAGTAATGAATTTACCAAAGGGCTTCACCAGCTGTTCAAGGGAGGATTGGTTCCACATGTGGAAGGGTAGCAGGGGAACATTAATCCAGAAGGTTTAGGTTTCAATCTTGCCCCGTAGTCCATGGACCATGGTGAGAAAGTTGCATTGAACCCAGAGAATTGAAACACACCATCGGCAATCACCTTCTTGGCCTCCTCCTCTGAAGGGAAATGAACATGGAAAACCCCATCACTGACTCTCTTCAATACCCACCAACCTCCTTGCCATTTTGAAGCAAAGTTGAGAGCGCTCTCAATGGTCACCGTCTCAGGACGAGTGCGCGGGTCAATGAGGTGAAGAAAGGCACTCGCATGCAGTTCGGGAAGCGCTGCGGCGATCTCCGAGTTGTGGTTGATTTTGATGGCAAGGGTTTCCTTTTGGTTGTGGAGAGGGTAGACCCTGACTTTGTGATCGAACTTGCGGCATTTGAAACAGTGAATACTTTAACGCCTTGGATCCCCGTTACTGGGCATCCGTGACACAACCAGAATCTTTGCCTTCAAATGCATATCAAAACAGTAACTAACACGGAAATTTAAAAACTTTTTATTGCAAAATAGAATCATTAAATTATAATTACAAATGTATATTATTCCAGAACAAGGAATATAAATTACATTAACTCAATACAACTTTTTACAAAATATTCAGACTTGTCTTATGAAGCTATCAGCTGTCTCCCAGAACGACAATCAATTGGTCACTGTCGAACTCTGCTGAGTGGTCAATCTGCTTCCTTGGGATGTGCCTCTTGGCTTGAGTCTTTCGCTGCATGACTCTGATATTTTTTTGTATCTACTTGAATGGTAGGCATGTACACTGCCACTCCACTGGGATGCCCTGCTTATCTTGAGTTCTCCTGTACTCGCGACCCGGTATCCAGCACCTAATTGAGTGGACATGTCAGTACTTATACTGACGCAATGCTGATAAGAAACAATGACCTTCAACTAGCAATCACAATCAGCCTTTAATGGAAACAGAAACGTGCATCCTAATTTCCTAGTGTCAGTGTATACCATGACCTGAAGTCTAATGCATAGTACATAATGCACAGACAACTGATGCACTTATTCTAATGTCAGCAAGACTCTGGATACACATGCATCCCATACTAGATACGTTCTAGATCAAGCCATTTTCTCCAGTTTCAAGGTTTTGAACCCTTGCCATGCAACAATTTCTAATATTATATTCAACATGTTTCTGATAGATACAATCGTGGCTAGTGAATCCGGCAGTTATCACTGCTAAACACAGTGGCATTTGCCACTAGTGCCCCAAACCGGTCTGGATCACACCAAATGTCGTAACGATCTTACAGATATACAACCATATATTTATGGTGCCGAAGATCCATGGGACAGCAGCCCCATGGTCTGTTCGTGTCTACTCAACATAAGAACATAACGACCTCGAAGGACCAAGCCCCCTATCCGACAAGAACCTCCCGTTCTTACCACGGCACTTCAGGAATCAACAGTGTGAGATACGTACAGCAGCATGTATCCCTAATAACAGGAAGAGACAATCCTGGTTATCACTGCCTAGTGCTGACTCTTAGAACGAGTCGGATTATATGGAAACTACCACCAACTTGGTCTTCGAGTGAACAGTAAAGAAAACCTAATCAAATGTAGTTTACTAAAAACATGTTATCACTCAAATCATGCACGATGTCTTATCAAATAAATGTTAAGCCTGACTGGTCTTGTCAAAAAGAAATTAATCACGGTGAATCAACATTCACCGATTTCCAATACCTTCACAGGTCTTCGACCATATCCCTGGCCCATGACCCTCAGCGAGTAGTCCATCGGTGCCCAAAAGATGCATACAAATTTGTGAATGAAGGTAACATACACAACCACCAACACCCGACCATTGATAGACTTAGGTATCAACAAATGCTAGACTAGGTAGAAATCCTAGCCTATCAACCCCCAACACTGGAGATCCGATCTCCATCGGTCGCCACCACCTCTGTCTCGAATCTCATCTAGTATCCCGGCCCGCGATCAACCTTCTCTCGGTAAACGATCTGGTGGCACACAGGTAATCCACTAACTCTAAGGTGGAAATAAATTAACAAAAATACTTGCCGACTAGGTCGATAGCCCTAGGGTAACACAACCTAGACTAGCTCAAGTTATACTAGCTATGAGCCCCACATCAACAAATTGACCAAGGTAGCAGGTTGTTGAACTTGTAAACTTCATATCTTTTAGAATACGACTTGGAATTTCATGATATTACCTATTCTGGAAAGCTAAGACTCTATGCTACAAGTCTTTAGTTTACCATTTCTCCAAATTCACCTATCTAGAGGCTATACAATCCCTACATGTTCTCAATTGTGCATTCTTTAATGTAATTGCTGCACCTTTTCAATAGCATAAAAATTTGCTCACTCATCCGAATTACTCGATTCTAGATTCTATGGAAAGCTGGGAGTATCTACTACAACTTTCTAGTTGGACACATCCACAGATTTATCCATTAAATTCCTCAAAAACTTCAATCTCTATCAGCATACACACAGGAAATGAGTTTCCTCTACGAAAACCAAATTCTTCCTTTAAGACTGGTTCAGCCCCTATCTAAACAAAATCATAACTTTTGCTACACAAACTGGAATTGCATGATTTCAGATGTTTTGAAAAGATATGACTCTCCACTACAAATCTCTAGTTGATCATTCTTCCAAATTCTTAACACATAATTCCGGAATTACACATATTCACAGACTAGTTAACCTGAGCTAACCTGAACCTGGTCTTCTTTAAAATTCAATAACAAATCAACCCTAAGTCCAAAGCTCATGAAATTTGAGATTCTGAAACTACACATATACCATTCTATTTAGTCCAAAAAATGCATCTAGATTCATAATACACAGGGAGTTATGGCTCTTCAAACATAGCATAAAAATTCTACTGCTTTTCAGACAGGGTCTTTACCACTATACACAATTTATTTTTGAAAATTCATCAAAGGCTATCTAGAAAGACTAAAATTTGAGAATCATGATGTAGACTCATACTAAAAGCTACTACAAAAATTTTATTGCAAGATCATGTACACACAAGTAGTTATGAACAGATGAATTTCAGTCTCAAAACAGACAGTTTAGCTTCTGTCTTCTAGACCAGTTGCAGTCTACAAATTCTTTGAGGTATCAAACGATCTCAGAAAATTATGAAATTTGAAAATATAGTTTTAGACACATACAAGAGCATCTAGAAAAACTTTTAGCTTAAAATACACTACCAACTCTGAGTTATGATTTTTGAAAGAAACACCAAGTTTCTACTCAACAACAGTTTTTTCAGCCCCTCCTCTGTCCGAAATTGAAGTGAGTGTTTGGGCCACTAAAAAAACTCAGAAAAATATGGAAAAAAATAGAGGATACTCTAAACTCATCCTAGAACATGCCACAAAATTTTTATAAGCAAACTCTAAACCATTAGTAAGTTACAATTTTCTAACTACAAACATACAAAAGTTGAAGAACACCCACCTTTGCCTTTTGAGTTGAAAAGATGAGATCTTGCAAACTTCTTCTCCTCCTCCTCTCAACCTCTTCTTCACATCCAAAGCTCCAAGAATCCATGAAAATCAAAAACCCTCTTCTCTCTTTCTTTTCTATTTTCTCTAATAATAGAAGAGGTAGAAGAAGATGAAGAAGAAGTAGAAGAAGTTGGGTTCATGAGATGAGAAGGGAATGAGAAGAGATGAGATGAAAATAGAGATGGGAGTGGTGGATTTGGGTTTCGGCAGAATGGGGAAGGCTTGTTCGGCAAGGAGATGGGGAAAGAAGGGAATGAGGTGTGTGGTTGGGATTTGACCACTTTATTAACAAAAAGCTTCAAGTATTAATGGGAAATGAGGCTTATTTTGTACTTGGGTTAATCCTAGCTCTAGGTTATCATTGATCATCATGATCAAGAAGAGAGGCTCTAGATTAATTCATATGCATACAAATAGTCTCTAAAATACATACACTTTCATATGCATACAAAAATACATGTAAGTATACAAAATATATACATACATACACTCCAACACACACACACACACACACACATATATATACACGCACATAAAAAAAAATACATACAAGGATCCATGTATATACATCATATACGATCCAATCAAAATATACATACATTTATATTGACATATATATATATATATATATATATATATATATATATATATATATATATATATATATATATATATATATATATATATGATGCGGTTTGTTTTTGGGGTGTGGGGGCAACATGTGTGAGTTCTTGTAATTTATGAAATGGAAACCATAGTACTGGTGTTGGTCTAGCCACGGGGAGTGATGAACCCAATAATAGTCACATTTAGGAGCAATAATCTTAATGCAATTGGACATTTAAATGCTCTATATGTGGTATTTTACTCTTATTTTCTCTTTTCCATAGGAAATAGCCTAAAACAGCAAAACGAAGTAGATTCAGGATTTTGAGGATGACACACAGAAACTGCAGGGCATAAGTCGACTGATGCTTCCAACAGGCGACTGGACAGAGAGGCTGACGATGCTCGGCACAGTTGACTTACTCCAGAGACAGTCGGCCAGACCGACACCAGTACTATTGGGTTCATCAAATACCCGTTGCAAAAACTTGTTGTGCAATCTAGACTATCTAAATAAATAGATAAACTAGACACAAATTAAAACCTTGCAAGTGTACGAATCGTTTATAGAAGCGTAGTGACAAGCAAGGGTCGATCCCACAAAGATTGTAGAAATTAACTTACTAACCAATAAAACAGAAATCTTAAAGTGTTGTTCTAAAAGAAATGACAAGATTAAGAAACTAGATCTAGTAGTTCTGAATCACAAATATCTATTAAGTAGTTGGGCTTTGATTTCCACCTATAGGTAGTAATGCTAAGTCACCTTCTTCACTACTCTAATTACTCATGTTCATTCATTTAAGGGCATGGTATCTACTCCTTAAAGTTATTGTTTTCCTAAGCCAAGAATTAGGCATGGTATCTACTCTAATTCGTTTCTTTCCTTAAGTATTTAGCATGGTATCTACTAAGTTGCACTTAAAGAAAACATAAGAACAATGGAAACAAACAAACACTCGAAGTTCTAGAAATTGGTATCAGATCTAGATCCTTCAAGTTGATTAAACCAAGAACCCCTAAAGATTCCTGTGTTACAAGCTATGAGCACGAGATATGGGTCGTCTCTATGCTCATATAACAGATTCAGATTTATAATACGCAAACTTGATAAACTCAGGTTCTGCATGGCAGTCGACTTGCTGTCACTCTCAGTCGACTGCTCTTAGAACTTCTGAACAAGTTTGATTATTATAAATCTATACCAATTCAGTCAGGTTTAATCAATAAGTAATAGAGTAGCATTCAGAAGAATATAGCATTACATGACTACGATTTCAATCTACCCAACTATGAAATTAGTTCCACATAATAAGACTTTTATTGACTAACAGTTTCGAATACATGATTAAAATAAAAAATAGAAAGAGAAGAAATAAACTGATGATGTTCGGCCAGATAAGTCGACTGGCTGTCACTCAGTCGACTTGCTCGTCCCTTTCAGTGTACTTGATCTCCTTCTTTCTTCGATTGCTGAAAGAACAATGCCTGGGGTTGATGATTGATGATTCAGAGATTAAGTGATACCCGTCACTTCTTATTCCAGCCTTTTTATAACTTCTTTTGCCCACATCTGCAGATTTCAATTCTATCTCTTTACACGTTGAATATAGATCTGAGTCGATCTTCTTACTTGCCAATCCTGGTTCCCCATCTTAATTAATGAAGAGTTGTTATTTGTAGACAACCTGGGTTTGAATAACTTAATCTTGCTTCGGATTTGGATGAGGATGCATCTTTATCTGTTCTTATCTTCTGACTCGGCTGAATACCAGTCGACTGGTTTTGTCATCAGTCGACTGTGTCGAGACATCTGTAGATTCATGATCATCAGTCAAGCCGACTGTCTCTGGAGTAAGTCGACTGTGCCGAGCATCGTCAGCCTCTCTGTCCAGTCGCCTGTTGGAAACATCAGTCGACTTATGCCCTGCAGTTTCTGTGTGTCATCCTCAAAATTCTGAATCTGCTTCGTTTTGCTGTTTTAGGCTGTTTCCTATGGAAAAGAGAAAATAAGAGTAAAATACCACATATAGAGCATTTAAATGTCCAATTGCATTAAGATTATTGCTCCTAAATGTGACTATTATTGGGTTCATCAGGGAGCGGGACAGACTCGGGGATAGGAGTCGAGAGGTGTAGGCGGGTGGCTCGTCTCGGAAGTAGGAACGGAGAGGTAGAGGCCGAGTGCTCGGCTCGGATCCAGCAGCTCAGCTCGAATCTGGTAGCTCGGTACAGCTCGGTCTTCTGTACCTGCATACTGCCTAGAAACACCAGGAGAAGTTCCGGCGACAGGCCCTCCGACGATCTATTCAGTCACTGAGAAAAAGACTAGACAGCAAAGGTTCAGGTGGGGAGAGATTGATTACCTTGCGCAAGGAGGAGGGGTCTGGTATTTACAGGAAGGGGTAAACGGTTCTGAGACCCTAATGGGCCGGGTCGGACCCATTTGCCTGTAGGCCTGAGTCGGCAGAAGCCCGTTGGACTTGTTGACTTAGTGATCTGGGATGAGAGAAATCTGAGGAGATCTGATGACCCAAATTGGGCCACATCATCTATACCACATCATAAGCCCCCCACTCCTGGAGAGCTGTGTAAACCAGTAGTGGAGGAGTAGTTTGTCTCTGTGGGAAGAGCAGAGGGAAGTATTTGGCGAAGATAAGTTGTTGAGACCCTGAGGAGTGACTGGAGTAAGCACTGAGTCGATCACAATATAGTCCGTGCCGAGGGCCGAGCTCGAGCGGCCGGGGCTGGAAGGACTGAGGAAAAATCTAGTGGGTGGCTTGAAGTCAGTGTCAAGCACCGAGCTCGGAGTGCCAAGCCTAGAGGGCTGAGCTTGTGTAAGACAGTGAGAAAGCCAGCAGGTGGCTAGGAGCTCGGAGTGCAGAGCCTAGAGGGTCGAGCCCCGAGCGCCGAGTCCGAAGGGCTGAGCCTAGGCAAGACTGTGAGAAATCCAGCAAGTGTCTAGGAGCCCAGAGTGCCGAGCCTAGAGGGCCGAGTCCCGAGCGCCGAGCTCGGAGGGCCGAGCCCCGAGTGCCGAGTCCGGAGGGCCGAGCCTGGGCAAGTCTGGGAGAAAGCCAGCTAGGAGCCCGGAGTGCCGAGCCTGGAGTGTCGAGCACCGAGGGCCGAGCCTGGGCAACACGAAGAGAAAGCCAGCGGATGGCTTGGAGTCAATGCCGAGCGCCGAGCCTAGGCAAGACTGTGTGAAAGCCAGTGGGTGGCTTGGAGTTAGTGCCGAGCACCGTGCCCCGAGTGCCGAGCCCGAAGGTCCGAGCCTGGGCAAGACTGTGTGAAAGCCAGTGGGTGGCTTGGAGTCAGTGTCGAGCGCCGAGCCTCGAGTGCCAAGCCCGGAGGGCCGAGCCTAGGCAATACTTTATGGGAGCCAGCAGGTGGCTTGGAGTTAGTGCCGAGCATCGAGCCCCGAGTGCCAAGCCCGTATGGCCGTGCCTGGGCAAGACTGCGAGAAAGCCAGTCGGTGGCTTGGAGTCAATGCCAAGCGCCGAGCCCGGAGTGCCGAGCTCCGAGCGCCCAGCCTGGGCAAGACTGTGTGAAAGCCAGTGGGTGGTTTGGAGTCAATGCAGAGCGCCGAGCCCAAAGGGCCGAGCCTGGGCAAGACTGTGTGAAAGCCAGTGGGTGGCTTGGAGTCAGTGCCGAGCACCGAGCCCAGAGGGCCGAGCCTGGGCAGGCTTGTGAGAAAGCCAGCAGGTGGATAGGGATCAATACTGAGCCCGAGAGGCGAGCCTGGGCAAGACTGAGAAAGCCAGCAGGTGGCTGGGAGTCAATACCGAGCGCCGAGCTTGGGCAACACTGAGAGAAAGCCAGTGGGTGGCTTGAAGTCACAGCCGAGCACCGAGCACCGAAGTGCCGAGCCCCAAGCATCGAGCCTGGGCAAGACTGAGAGAAAGCCAGTGGGTGGCTTGGAGTCATTGCCGAGCACCGAGCCCCGAGCACCAAGCCCGGAGGGCCGAGCCTGGGTAGGCCTGTGAGAAAGCCAGCAGGTGGCTAGGGGTCAATGCTGAGCCCGGAGTGCCGAGCACCGAAGGCCGAGCCTGGGCAAGACTGTGAGAAAGCCAGCAGGTGTCTAGGAGTCAATGTCGAGCGCCGAGCCTGGGAAACACTGAGAGAAAGCCATGGGTGGCTTGGAGTCACAGCCGAGCATCGAAAGGCCGAGCCTGGGCAATACTGTGTGAAAGCTAGTGGGTGTCTTGGAGTTAGTGCTGAGTGCTGAGCTCCGGAGTGCCGAGTGCTGAGCCTCGGAGTGCCGAGCCTGGGCAAGACTATAAGAAAGCCAGCAGGTGGCTAGGAGTCAATGCCGAGCGCCGAGTCCCGAGCGCCGAGCCTGGGCAACACTGAGAGAAAGCCAGTGGGTGGCTTGGAGTCACAGCCGAGCGCCGAGCGCCGAGTACCGAGTGCCGAGCCTGGGAAAGACTGTGTGAAAGTCAGTGGGTGGCTTGGAGTCAGTGTCGAGCTCCGGGCCCCGGATGCTGAGCATCGTGCCCCCTTCTTGGTGAAAGCTAGGACGTGGCTCGAGGTCAATGCCGAGCATCGAGCCCATACAGCTTGAGAAAGCTAGGGCGTGGCTCGAGGTGAATGCCGAGCATCGAGCCCGTACAACTTGAGAAAGCTAAGGCATGGCTCAAGGTCATTGGCGAGCGTCGAGCCCATACCGCTTGAGAAAGCTAGGACGTGGCTCGGGGTCATTGCCGAGAATCGAGCCCCCCTGCTTGGTGAAAGCTAGGGCGTGGCTCTAGGTCAATGCCGAGAGTCAAGCCTATATAACTTGAGAAAGCTAGGGCATGGCTCGAGTTCATTGCCGAGCGTCGAGCCCCTCTGCTTGGTGAAAGCTAGGGCATGGCTTGAGGTCAATGTCGAGTGTCGAGCCCATACAGCTTGAGAAAGCTATGGCATGGCTCATGGTCATTGCCGAGCATCGAGCCCCCTTCTTGGTGAAGGCTAGGGCTTGGCTTGATGTCAGTGCCGAGCACCGAGGGTCGAGCCTCGGCAAGACTGTAAGAAATCCAACAAGTGGCTAGGAGTCAGTGTCGAGCCTGGAGTGCTGAGCACCGAGGATTGAGCCTGTAGGGCCGAGCCTGGGCAAGACTGTGAGAAAGCCAGCAGGTGGCTAGGAGTTAGTGCCGAGCTCGGAGTGCCAAGACCGGAGTGCCGAGCCCGGAGTGTCGAGCACCGAGGGGTCGAGCATGGGCAAGACTGTAAGAAAGCCAGCAGGTGGCTATGAGTTAGTGCCAAGCATTGAGCCCCCTTCTTTGTGAAAGCTAGGGCATGGCTCGAGGCCAATGCTGAGCATCGAGCCCATACAGCTTGAGAAAGCTAGGACATGCCTCAAGTTCATTGCCGAGTGTCGAGCCCCATGCTCGGTGAAAGCTAGGGCATGGCTCGAGGTAAATGCCGTGCATCGATCCCATACAGTTTGAGAAAGCTAGGGCATGGCTCGAGTTCATTGCCGAGCGTCGAGTCCCCTTGCTGGTGAAAGCTAGAGCATGGCTTGAGGTGAATGTCGAGCGTCGAGCCAATAAAGCTTGAGAAATCTAAGGCATGGCTCGAGGTCACTACTGAGCGTCGAGCCCATACGGCTTGAGAAAGCTAGGGCATAGCTCGAGGTCATTGCCGAGCGTCGAGCCCCCTGCTTGGTGAGAGCTAGGGCGTGGCTCGAGGTCAATTCGAGAGTTGAGCCCACAAAACTTGAGAAAGCTAGGGCATGGCTCGAGTTCATTACCGACTGTCGAGCCCTCCTGCTTGGTGAAAGCTAGGGGTGACTCGAGGTCAATGCCGAGCGTCGAGCCCTTATAGCTTGAGAAAGCTGTGGTGTGGCTCATGGTCATTGCCGAACATCGAGCCCCCCTTCTTGGTGAAGGCTAGGGCGTGGATCGAGGTTAATGCCAAGCGTTGAGCCCATACAGCTTGAGAAAGCTATGGCTTGGCTCGTGGTCATTGCCGAGCATTGAGCCCCCTTCTTGGTGAAGGCTAAGGCGTGGCTTGATGTTAGTGCTGAGCACCGAGCCCCGAGTGCCGAGCCTGGGCAAGACTGTAACAAAGCCAGCAGGTGGCTAGGAGTCAGTGCCGATCGCCGAGCACAGTGGGCCAAGCCTGGGCAACACTGAAAGAAAGCCAGTGGGTGGCTTGGAGTCACAGCCGAGCGCCGAGCCCCCAAGCTTGCTGTAAAAGCTAGGGGATGGCTCGGGATCGCTACCGACCGTCGAGCCACCAAGCTTGTTGTAAAAGCTAGGGGATAGCTCGAGGTCACTGCCGAGCTTCGAGCCCCTAGCTTGCTTTAAAAGCTAGGGGATGGCTCGGGATCGCTACCGACCGTCGAGCCCCCCCAGCTTGATGTAAAAGCTATGGGATGGCTCGAGGTCACTACTGAGCATCGAGCCCCAAGCTTGCTGTAAAAGCTATGGAATGGCTCGGGATCACTACCGATCTCGAGCCCCCCAACTTGTTGTAAAAGCTATGGGATGGCTCGCGGTTACTGCCGAGCGTCGAGCCCCCAAGCTTGCTGTAAAAGCTACGGGATGGCTCAGGATCGCTACCGACCATCTGGCCCTCCCAGCTTGCTGAAAAATCTAGGGGATGGCTCGAGGTTACTGCCGAGCGTTGAGCCCCCCAACTTGCTGTAAAAGCTAAGGGGACGGCTCGGGATTGCTACCGACCATCGAGCCCCCAAGCTTGCTATAAAAGCTAAGGGATGGTTCGAGGTCACTGCCAAGCATCGAGCCCCCAATCTTGATGTAAAAGCTACGAGATGGCTCGGGATCGCTACCGGCCATCGAGCCCACAAGCTTGCTGTAAAAGCTAGGGGATGGCTTGAGGTCACTGCCGAGCGTCGAGCCTCTTAGCTTGCTATAAAATCTACGGAGTGGCTCGGGATCACTACCTACCGTCGAGCCCCCAAGCTTGTTGTAAAAGTTAGGGGATGGCTCGAGGTCAATGCCGAATGTCGAGCTCCTGTGCTTTTGTAAAAGAGTCAAGGTGTGGTTCGGGGTCATTGCCGAGTGCCTAGCCCATAGAGCTTAAGAAAGCTAGGGTATGGCTTGAGGTTAATGCCGAATGTCGAGCTCCTGTGCTCTTGCAAAAGAGTCAAGGTGTGGTTCGGGGTCATTGCCGAGCGCCTAGCCCATGCAGCTTGAGAAATCTAGGGTATGGCTCAAGGTCAATGCCGAGCATCGTACCCCTAGTGCTGATCCTATTGTACTTGAGGAAAAAGGGAGCAGCTTGCTCTCTACCCACACCGAGTGACAAGGGCTTGAGAGGCTGAAAAGTCTCCGGTAATGAGAAGTTCGAGCCGAGCGGCAAGGGCTTGAGAGGCTGAAATGTCTCCCGTAATGAGAAGTCTGAGCCGAGTGGCAAGGACTTGAGAGGCTGAGAAGTCTCCCGTAACAAGAAGTCCGAGCCAATAGGCAAGGGCTTGAGGGGCTGAAAAGTCTCCCGTAGTGAGAAGTCCAAGCCGAGTGGAAAGGGCTTGAGAGGCTGAAAAGTCTCCCGTAATGAGAAGTCCAAGCCAAGCAGCAAGGACTTGAGAGGCTGAAAGTCTCCCGTAATGAGAAGTCCGAGCCAAGCGGTAAGGGCTTGAGAGGCTGAAAAGTCTCTCGTAATGAGAAGTCCGAGCCAAGCTGCAAGGGCTTGAGAGGCTGAAAAGTCTCCCGTAGTGAGAAGTCCGAGCCGAGTGGCAAGGACTTGAGAGACTGAAAAGTCTCCCGGTATGAGAAGTCCGAGCTGAGCGACAAGGACTTGAGAGGCTGAGACGTCTTCCATAATGAGAAGTCTGAGCCAATAGGCAAGGGCTTGAGAGGCTGAAAAGTCTCCCGTAGTGAGAAGTCCAAGCCGAGCGGCGGGGGCTTGAGAGGTTGAAAAGTCTCCCGTAATGAGAAGTCCGAGCCAAGTGGCAAAGACTTGAGAGGTTGAGAAGTCTCTCGTTGATGGAGCAGCCTGTTCGTTGCCCGTGCCGAGCGCCAAGCATGGCTCAGTACACATTGAACACAGTATTCATACAATTCAAAAGTTTACTAATTGGCTGAGTTGTTTGGCTGTCGAAGGCTAGCGCTTACTACAACAGTTTACAAAATTTTTGCAAGTACACCCCTAGGGTGCTTCGTGGAACTTGATTAGTTGTTTGGCATTCCATGTTCTTGGCCGCCTTTGAAGCTTAATTTGACCGAGCTACCATTGTCGACAAGATTGCAGCGAACTTCGTGGTTTGCCGTAAGGGGAGTGAATCGCTCAAACCGAGGGACTGGAGGTGGTTTCTTCGGACTGGGAGCATCCTTCAAGGCCTTCTTCGGGGGTTCGGAGCCTTCGACCCTCTTTCCCTTTGTAGGTGATTCCTTTGCTCCCTCGGGATGGAGAGCCTCCTCGACTCAGATGTATTTATCGACCCGATACAAGAGGTCGGGAAAGTCGACCGTGGGACTCTTCGCCGGGGAAGCTTTGATCTGAGGATGTCGAACATTGTGTCTGAAGGCGGCCGAGGCGACCTTGGCATCAAGAGAGGATATAGCTCGGGCTTCGGTAGTGAATCTTCTAATAAAGTCCCGGAGGGACTCATTCTGCTTCTGCTTTAGGTCCGGGAGGGAAGCGCTAGACTTCTCGACTGGTTACGAAGTAGGCCAGGAAGTTTGTTTCAAGTTAGGCGAATGAGAAGACCGAGCCAGGGGTGAGCTTTGAGAACCATTCCCGAGCTGGACCTCGAAGGGTAGCAGGGAAGGCACGACAGAGGATAGGATCTGCAGTGCTATGAATCATCATGAGGGTCTTAAAACCCTTCATGTAATCAGTGGGATCACCCTCACCGTTGTAGATCTCGAACTGGGGAGGCCTGAAATTTCGGGGGATCTCAGCTTCCAAGATTTGGGGGGAGAATGGGGGTCCGGTCGGTTGATGACCATGACCCGGCATTGGTCCGCCCTCATTGAGATGGGCGAGGCGGTTCTCCATTTCCTGTAAACATCAGTGGACTATGTTTTCTTGTTCCTGGGGGCAGGCCGATCCGTAGGATTTGCCGCCCCTTGCTCCTGACTGAGGATCAGAGCTGTTGCGGACCTCGGTTCCCTGACCGCCTCGGATGGCTTGGAGGACCTCATCCCGAAAATTTTGGAACTTGGCCCTCATGACAAGGGCTTGCCCCACTGGGTCCTGCGGGGGCGGAGGTCCACGTCGCGAGTGACTGTGTTCTGAATCGCGCTTTGGGGACCGTCGTCTACGATAGTTCGAGACCGAGTTGGAAGCGGCCTCTCCCCATGTGCGACTAGCCTGTCGATCTGAAATGATGCATCGCAGATCGATCACGTTCGAGTGAGAAGCATCTGGCCCACATCTGGCCACGCCGTGGACCCGTGTTCGGTTGGAACCCTGGGCATCCATCCGGCTTTGATGTGGGGGTTCGGATGTCGTGCCGGTGTGACGGCCCTTTCTGGCTTTGGGAGCCATAGGAGAGCTCGGATATGGGATGACGTCCCTGGCTGGGCTCGGACGGGCGACAGTACAAAATCTTTTCCACAGACGGTGCCAACCTGATGCGGTTTGTTTTTGGGGTGTGGGGGCAACAGGTGTGAGTTCTTGTAATTTGCGAAATGAAAATCGTAGTACTGACATTGGTCCGGCCTGGGGAGCGGGATAGGCTCGGGGATAGGAGTCGAGAGGTATAGGCGGGTGGCTCGTCTCGGAAGCAGGAACGGAGAGGTAGAGGCCGGGTGCTCGGCTCGGATCCAGCAGCTCAGCTCGAATCTGGTAGCTTTGCACGGCTTGGTCTTCTGTACCTGCACACTGCCTAAATACTCCGGGAGAAGTTCCGGCGATAGGTTCTCCAACGATCTAGTCAGTCACTGAGAAAAAGACTGGGCAGCTAGGGTTCAGGTGGGGAGAGATTGATTACCTGGCGCAAGGAGGAGGGGTTCTGGTATTTATAGACAGGGGTAAACGATTCTGAGACCCTAATGGGCCGGGTCGCACCCGTTTGCCTGTGGGCCTGAGTCGGCAGAAGTCCGTTGGACTTGTTGACTTGATGATCTGGGATGAGCGAAATCTGAGGAGATCTGATAGCCCAAATTGGGCCACGTCATCTATACCACATCAATATACATGCTTACAAATAAAAATATTTATTTGTAGAATATAAGAATATATTTTACAAAAATACTGTTTGTCTCAAAGATTGTTTTGTTAAAACAATCGAAACAATACACATAGTTTAATTGAGAAGATATCCCGAATATACCTCATCGGGTTCAGAATAACTAATATGTCTAAAATTTCTCAATTAAAACTAATAATCATTAGGAAAATATGTAATCGCGTGCAATTCTCAACTATGCACGAATTACGATGCAAGATAGCTATATGCTATTTTGCAGGGTATTACAAACACCACTTTTCTGGTAGTTAGCTGTCCGGTGGTCATTCTCACCGCATCGCATGCAACACCTCTCCATCTTCTTCTTTGTGGGTTTGGGATTAGGTGCTCTAGGGTTACGAGGAAATGTGGGTTTGGGAGGGAAGATAGGTTTAGGGGGAACGGGGAATTGATTGGGGTGTGGAAGTTGAAGTGATGGTGGAGTGGTGAAGGGAGTTTGGTGTGGGTTTTGAGGTGGGCGTGGGAAACGACGAGAGGGGTGGGGGTGATAATGATGAGAGAGGGGACGTAGAGCCATGAGAACTTTAGTAAAAGAACTGCTCTTGTCCCAAGGCAGCCATGCTCTCTCCTCTCTCCTCTAATCCTCTCTCGGTGAATATCTTCACATACACATATTAATCCACACATTTTTAGTTTAAACCAACACAATTTTTACATACTAGAAGATTATGAAAACACCAACACGTTATCATTCAAATGCTTTCACATCTAATCATGGATTCTACAAAACAAAAAGAAACAACCACACAATGTCTAATTATCATTCCATGCATATACACATAGTCATGAATTCTACAAATCATTAGAAACCAAAAGAAGCACCCACCTTTTGGAAGTATACCCTTGCAATCAAAACTCCTTAAAAAAATTCAATCTCCAAGCCTCCTCCAAAAACCGGGCTCCATGAAACCAACAGGCAATAAAAAAGAATGAAATCTTTCAAGCCCCACTCCCAAAAGAATGTTAAAATGAGAAAAATTGAAATTTCCCTTTCACAAGTGGCCGGGAATGGATTTTATAAAGAATTGGCTTAATTGGGAAGTTTTATTAACCACCCATCTAATCCACTTAATCACCCACTAAGCCACTAATTCAATTTAAAAGTTTTCCCTCCGAGCATATTTGGCCGGCCAAAGATTTTGTGAGCAAAGCCCGGATTTCGAAACTTGTGTGTGTGTATGTGCAATACACACAAAATATTTAGGAATTTTATTTAATAGAGTACACATGTTACTCAATTTAGCATGCATTTAATGAAAACTAGTTTAAATTAATTATAATAAAAAGTTTCATGTATAAATAAAAATAAACATACACACTTCATAAATTTTATTTTGAAAATGAATACAACAAACACATGCACTGCAAATACGTGCGTTGCACGTATCAATACAAAATAAATTCGAGAGAACGAAAAATATTCATAAATAGTCAAAATACAAAATACGTAGAGCATTTATATTAATAATGTTATGGATATTACACATAATGGTAAAATATACGTAATCGACCCTTGTATTGAAAATACGTGCAATACACATAAAAACACAAAGATTAGAATTTATATTTGTGTTGGCTCAAAATATGATAAGATGAATTTTAAGAGGATGGAAAAATATATAAATAATCGAAGTACAAAAATATGTAGGATAATTATATTAAAATACGTTAAGGATATTACCTATAACGACAAAATACTTGTGCGTAACACACGTGGAGCAAAATTTTCATAACTCAATTTTGCGGAGTGTTACAAGGTATGACTCCTAAACACGATTTATGGTTTTCTCATGGATCCAAGGCTAGGTTTCGATATTGTTTTGTAACTTTTTCGCTGTATATTTAATCTGTGATTACCATCGAAATCTAACAGATTGGTCTCCCTTTATCTCCTTCTAGGCAAACTTCAAACCCTTTGAAACCAATGTGTCATACATATTAACCTTCCAAAGATTAAAGTTGATCTTACCATCAAACTGCTTGATCTTCGTGATATGATTTGCCATGTTCTCCAAGGAACTCGAACAAACCCACAAACCTGAATAGCTCTGATACCAATTGTTAGGGAACAAACGATACAACGACACCATTTGTTAGGAAATTAGTGGAACTCTTCCCTTTCAAGGATCTTGTTGAGATATGCGATGCAATTAATGCAAACCACCAAGCACATATGAGATCATACCAAACACACCAAATCACACAAATTTATTCCGATTGGGTCTTTTGCCTTAATCCAGGGGCGAAGAAACCGAGATGTTATCCAACTAGAAAAGATACAAGAATATTACAATTCTCACAATGACCCTCTCCAAGCCTCACCAGTAAGTACTAGTTGTTTACAATAGGAGAAACTCTCAAACTCTCTTTCAATGAAGTACTATCTCTCTTGGCTCTTAATGGTGGTCAATAACAACAATATATAGAGATCTAGAGAAACTCTAAGTTGATATCTTGATACAATAACCATTGGATATTAATGAAGAAATAACTCTATGATAAGAGCCACACGATCTAACTTGAAGAGCAAGTTTGAGTTTCAGCAAAGTCACCAAGATCCGCACCCAATGTCTGCATCAGCCGTGCATAGTCGACCATTTAAGAAGACCGGTCGACCGTCCCCCTTGCAGGAAGACCCTATACGAGGAGGGGGGGACCACACAAACGACCGCCAGACCCATGCTGCTACTAATGTGACTTGCTTTCACTTCGTCGCTTCATCGTCTTCGTATCCAACATAGTATGCAAGACATAACCCAACAAAAAGACCCTAAGAGCCATCCGCAAATCTTTTCTTTTAGGAACTGTAACACCCCGGCCCCAACTCAGACAATTTTTTTATGTATTAGTACAATTGCCCACCATAGGCTGCTTCTCAAAAAGTGGTTAACCGATTTGGTAACTCTTGATTATAGGCAATATTATTTAATTATTAATTAATCTTGATCCCTACTGATGTGGGACTAAGAAGCCCCACACCACCATTCCTTTCCTGGGCCCCACCTGCCATCCACGTCACCCTCCACGTGCAGCAGCAGCCAATCCCCATTCAATTTCAACAGTACACATGACAATTCATTATTACAATTATGCCATTCAAGATTATTACAATCTTGCCATTCTATATATATATATATATATATATATATATATATATATATATATATATGGATCGCTCTTGATCGTGATCAATGGATCGCTCTTGATCATGATCAGTGGCTCAGATCGCTGCCGCCCATCACCCAATATCACTTAAGTGGCGGAGGGTTAATTTAGAAATTTCGTCCCAAATAACTCTTCGCCGGATTCGCTCTGAAAAATTGATATAACCTAGACCTTTGTTGGGAACAACGGCCTAGGTTATAAAAAATTGAATCATAGGTCGTTGTTCCTGAATCATAGGTCGTTGTTCCAAACAACGACCTATGATTCAATTTTTTATAACTATAAAATTTTATAGCCTAGATTATTTGAAATAACAAAATTTTATAGCCTAGGGTTATAAAAAATTGAATGAAGGTCATTGTTCCAAACAACGGTCTATGATTCAATTTTTTATAACCTAGGCCTTATATCAATTTTTCAGAGCGAATCAGGTGAAGAGTTATTTGGGACGAAATTCTCAAATTAACCCTCCGCCACTTAAGTGATATTGGGTGATGGGCGGTAGCGATCTGAGCCACTGATCACGATCAAGAGCGATCCAATGGCTCATATTGCTGTTTTCCAACCCGTGAAAACAAAGCCATTTTCAATGAAGCATTTCTCATATATATATATATATATACTATATTATACTAGTATTATACCTCCAAGAAATACGAGGTGTTACATACACCCCCTTAAGAAATCAGCGTCCTCGCTGAGTACGGGGCATGCAAGCTAGTACAAAATCTTTTTTCTAGCCGATGTGGAGTGGAGTACCCTGATTCAGCTAATTCTAGACCAGCGCATTGACCTTAGCATACATCTCGCTGATGTGGAGTGGAGTATCATGATTCAGCTAATTTTAGCGCACTGTCCCTGCCTCCGGAGTGTTACAGTAACATTGATAGATATCGACAAAACTGGGTCTCTACTGACCAACATTGATCTACTACACCAATCTAGAACCCATAATATGAGACATTCAAATTTAACATGCCAAAGAAAATCAATAATGGAGTTACATGGGCCCTAACGGGAGAAGTGCAACTACTTTTTTGAAGGTTCAGTGGCGTTTCTATTCTGTAGCTAAAATAATGACTGTTATTGATGCATGGGGGCCCATGTACGTAGCTTATCTAAGAGACTTCATAGAAAATTTGCATTAAATTAGATGAGTAATGCTTTAGCCACTATCAATTTCACTACCATTTTCTTCACTATCTTAGGTGGCATACTCCTATTGGAGAGTTCTCCCACTTACTCTATCATCCCCTACCTATTGGAGTGTGCCACCTAAGGTAGTGAAGAGAAATGTAATAAAATTGGTAGTGACACTAAAACTAATAAATCTCTATCCTTTCTTTACTAATTTTGAATTGCAGGGACCAGTGGTGCAAACAAAGAGTGTTGAATACATGTCATTCTCCCTCTCCTTCCTATTCCTATTCCTCAATGGTGGTGTTTGGAGTACCTGTGCCTTTTTAGTGAAGGACTTCTTTATTGGGGTAAGTATAATTGTGATTTTATTTATTTATTAAGCATTAACAAAAATAACTATGTAATTAGCAAAAATACAATACTAACTAAGCCCATTTTTAATAGTAAAGCCTCGTTTGTGAATGAGGATAATTGGAGTTTTGTACAGGTATGAAATAAATATATTCGCACGATACAAAACTCCAATATCTGAACTTAACCTCACTTCCAAACATAGCCTAGACAGTTAGTGGGTCTTTGCGTTTGTGCACCTTTACAACAAAAAAAACAAAAAAAAAAAAAACAAAAAAACAAACAAACAAACCGCTTGAATGCTAAAAATATTTTCTTAAAACTAGAAAAACTTGAAAGGTATTATTTTTGTTAAACAGTGTCTCCTGAGTCCATGAAAGAGAATTATGATTAGGAAGTTTTCGTATCAGTAAGATTATTTGTATAACTAGCCCAAGAGCACACAATTATCGCTGTAAAAATAAAAAAAACAAAAAAAATGTTTTGTCAATCATCTTGGCAAAAAGGATCAACCCTAAGTAGGGTCATAAGGGCTAAAAGTTACAGAGTGAAAATACATAATTGCATATGTTCATTAAACAAGAAAAAGTTATATTCCATGAATATAATGAGATTAATGTATATTTGCCCAAACAAAAGGTTAATGTATTGAGTTGTACTTGCAGATTTCAAGCGTGATAGGATCCATTTTAGGCACATCGCAATTGCTCCTCTACGCAATTTGCAGAAAGAAGTCACCAGTTACAAAAGAAGTGGACTTAGAAATGGAGGGGACCACATTGCAGAGCAGAAGCTGGATATAGCCTCTAATGCCCAGTGTAAGAATCATCAACACAAAGGACCTGGCAGCTAGCTTGCCATTAAAGACATCGGTTTCTCGCCAGCTAAACCATAGATTGTCAAGTCACTTTCTTTTCCCCCTCTTGAGAATTCTGAGAATTCTGAGAATTCTTTTCCCCCTCTTGAGATTGTCAAGTCACTTTCTTTTCCCCCTCTTGACAATCTACGGTTTCTCGCCAGCTTAACCATAGATTGTCAAGTCACTTTCTTTTCCCCCTCTTGACCATAGATTGTCAAGTCACTTTCTGAGCCTTGATGATGTTGATGACAATTCTGTGGTTGAATACCCTAAGCAAATATTAGGATAAAATCTATCATATATTTTAAGGGACCTGCTACACTAACTAGTAAGAGGATTAATATAAATAACGTTCAATTTTGAACTTTACTCTGCTACTTACTCTGCAGTTAATGTCTCATTGCTCACCTTTCTCTGTCTCTTTGTTTTTGGTTTTAAGTGTAGAGTATTTTCATTCTCATTAGTTTTATGTGACCGATAAAAGTCTGAAATTTACCTAGGTCTCATCTATTTGTTCTTTAGTGATGATGAAATTATAAGGAATATCAAATATTTTATTAATTTTTGTTTTTGTTTTCCAGTCTTTTTGCTTATCTGAATAAATGGATTTTAATGATTCAAGATGTAGACTGCAGATCGAGCATGCTATTTTCTGAGCTGATTTAATTTTGTACTACTGAATTTATATAGAGATGCATTTAGCATTGCTTCTTCAAATGTGATTTACGGATTTATTGTGTTTCCAAACTTGTACTGCTTAATATATGGAGATGCATTTAGCATTACTCCTTCAAAAATGGTCTATGTATATTAACACTCGGTCACATCCAAAAAAATTTGTTATGAAGGAAAAGTTCTGGAGATAGAGCGCTTTTAAGGGTTCCTTTTAAAGGTTGAAGTTCATTCATAGTTGCAACTCGAGTTGCTAGTAAGCTCTCGTGTCAATTTTGGTTGTGAACTACTTGTTGAGTGTAAAAGGCAAAAGTTCAGAAAAGAACTGCAAAATCTTTAAATCTACAAGACATGCAACCACACTCTAATTCATTTGCAAAACTAGGGGGGAGAGAAATGCACCGATGACACAAAATTTAGGAATTAATGCATCACATATTTTTTCACTTCTCTCTAACACTTGCCAGCATTCGTTCTTCTAGAGCAAAGGCCATTACATATAAGGTGGCCTAGTTAAACCCCCGATCGATTAGTAGGTTACATTAAACCTCAAACATCAAACCCTACAACACAACTTCAGACACGACTGCAGACAGATGGTGTACCATTTTTTTTGTCTAAATAATTTTGTTGTTATGACTACATCCATATGGGATTGCTCATAGAATATATACATAATTAACTGTTAGAACTTGAATTTCATAAAACAGGAAAATGCTAACAATATTTGTGAAGAATTACAATTACAGGAAATAAAAAAAACAAACCATACAGTACAATACAGAGTCGAGATTAAGTTCTCTGTCCTTAAAACAAAATTCATCTCGTAGTGTGACGGTGGTTGACGAATTGCCTCCCAGAATACAACTGTATTACCTTTCTCTGAAGAGCAGCACCCTAGCTGCAGAGATCTCAGCAAACCGGTAGCTGTGTTGTACTTTCAGACTCTGACTTAGAGGAAGAAGAAGAAGAAGGAGATTCAGAATGTTTCAAAAACTCTATCTACTGGCAGACAAAAATTACTGGTCTTATAGGAGAAGGGGAGTAACTGAAGAGTCCATTACTTTGTAACAGCAGAGTAATGGTCCACAAACGTAACTGATGAGCCATTACTCTGCTGTTACAGAGTAATGGTTCCAGCAATTACTAAAATTTGAAAAGCCTCAACAGTAACTGGGGAAAAGTTTGGAGCGGGACAAAAAAAATATAGGCCAGAGCCAAGCCAGACCAAGCCGAGCCGAAACCGGGGCTGGAGTCGGACCGGGCGCGCGCGCGCGCGTGTGTTTG
Organism: Hemerocallis citrina; assembly: GCA_017893485.1. Lineage (NCBI taxonomy): Eukaryota > Viridiplantae > Streptophyta > Magnoliopsida > Asparagales > Asphodelaceae > Hemerocallis > Hemerocallis citrina. Next base: position 158,851,034 of record CM030365.1, read on the forward strand.
TTATTTTGGCTAGGTCCTCTCTCCACTACACGTTAGTGGTAACCCCAGGGCCATGCCTTTTAGTCCATTTCATTAGCTTATATACTAGAGAAAATCTTTCCCATCTTCTGATGTGGGACTATTCATTCCAACTGTCCAAGTCAGTACATTTCGAGTACCCAGCTTTGGACCTACATTTCTCATTCATACGGAAACCGTTTTTGGCAAGTGAGTACATTACGGAATAGTACTCGACGAGAGGAACGTGATCCAATCAATTTCCGGCACCGCCGGTGGCCGGAGCCCACCGAAATCCGGCCTGAAAAATATTCAAAAACTTTTTCCAACAATCCCCCACATGAATGGAAATGACCAGACCATGTAATCCAGACACGACAGAAAAACACATGACAGAAAAAACATGACAGAAAGGACTCTGAGAGTACAATCGGAAAATAACTGCATCAGGAATGGTAGTAATTTTTCAACTTTGAACCACCCTTAGTGAGTAGCCGTCGGATTCACTTGATTAGGTAGTAAACATGATGTCTTGAACTACTCGGGCTTTCATGTGAACCTAGATAATAACTATCACATAGTTTCATCTCCTCACAGAACTAGGTTCTCTTGTTGTATTCATTTTGGCCTTGAACAACCCTGGTTAATCGTGAGTGAACCTGGAGAATGTAGCCTGTTGTCATTCTCCTAGAAACGGCCCAATTTCACACTCACAAGGTGATTCCCCATAAAGAGTATCCTGCCATACCCCACTTTTATTTCAAAGCTATGGAAATCATTAAAAGCCAAGCTTATGCTAACCCTTTGCAAGCAGCACTGTTTTATCATCCTAAGAGTGGATACGAGATTTTAATCTCCGCACGTCGATTCAACAAGATTTAGTTGTCCCCTTGAACCTAGATCTTGGGATCTCCAATTTCTAGGTAGGATTTTCATCAAGTATCCTCTTTCGTCATAAGCTTTAAACCTATTCCTCTCGATGATCTCACAACTTGCTCTCGTGACAAACCTTTAGTAAATGGACCCGCTAGGTTGTCGGCCGATTTTATATACTCTATAGAGATTATTCCATTAGAGAGCAGTTGTCTAATGGTTTTGTGTCGCTTTCTAATATGACGAGACTTACCATTGTACATACAACTCAATGTCCTTGATATAGCCGATTGGCTGTCACAGTGTACACATATAGCAGGCAATGGTTTTTCTAACATGGGAATATCCTCTAAAAAGTTTTGAAGCCACTCTACTTCCTCTGCCGCTTTGTCTAAAGCAATGAACTCAGATTCCATGGTAGATCTGGCCAGTAATGTTTGTTTAGAGGATTTCCATGACACAGCTGCACTACCAAGAGTGAAGACATACCCACTTGTGGATTTCGAGTTCTTAGAGTCCGATATCCAGTTGGCATCACTGTATCCTTCTAGTACTGCTGGATATCTGGTGTAATGCAGCCCATAACTTTGAGTATGTCGAAAGTAGTTCAATACTCTAGTTATTTCTTTCCAGTGACTTCGTCCTGGATTACTTGTATAGTGGCTCAGTACATTTACTGAATGTGCCAAGTCTAGTCTTGTACAATTTGTTAAGTACATCAGACTACCGATTACATGTGTATATTCCAATTGTGATATGTTGTCACCCGTGTTTTTGAACAAGTAAAAACTGGGATCCACTAGGCTTTTGGCAGTCCCATTGGAGTAATTCTTGAATCTTTCAAGTATTTTCTCAGCGTAATGAGCTTGAGACAGAGTAATTTCCTCAGACGTCTTGAAAACTTTGATTCCTAGTATGACATCTGCAACTTTCAAATCTTTCATATCAAACCTGCCACTAAGCATGTTCTTAGTTTGTTTGATAATATCATTATTGTTACCAATAATGAGCATGTCATCTATATACAGACACACCAGAATGTATCAATTTGGAGTATCTTTGATGTAGATACACTTATCACATTTATTTACTTTGAAACCATTTGATGTCATAACATTGTTAATTTTTGCATGCCATTGCTTTGGAGCTTGTTTCAGTCCGTACAAGAATTTTACAAGCCTGCACACCTTGCTTTTCTGTTCAAGAACTACATAACCCTCAGGTTGTTTCATGTATATTTCTTCTTCTAAATCCCCACTTAGAAATGCAGTTTTGATATTCATTTGATATATTTCGAGGTTACATAGAGCTGCAATAGCTATCAACATTCTTATGAAAGTTATTCTTGTGACCGGAGAATAAGTATCAAATAAGTCTAGGCCTTCCTTTTGCCTAAATCCTTGTACCACAAGTCTCGCCTTATGTTTCTCTATTGAACCATCTGGTTTCAATTTTTGCTTGAAAATCCATTTGCTTCCTAAAGCTTTACATCCAGAAGGCAAGTCGACCAACTCCCATGTATGATTTTGCATAATGGTGTCTATTTTACTTTTTATTGCTTTCTTCCACATAGGAACATCAGGCGTAGACATGGCTTTCTTGAATGTTCTAGGCTCATTCTCTAACAGAAGACCGGTACAAATTCAGGACCAAATGACTTTGATGTTCTAGCTCATATACTTCGTCTAGGCTCATTATTATCATGTCCTGGTTCATCAACCGAAGTGCTTGCATTCTCTTGTTTACGTGTACGTTTGGGATACTAGCATCCTTTCAAGAAAAAACTGTTCAAAGAAGGAAGCATTCCTTGATTCCATTATTGTATTCATATGGATGTCCGGTATATTCGATTTATATACCAAGAACCGATATTCACTACTGTTGTATGCATAACCTATGAATATGCAATCAATAGTCTTAGGTCCTATTGTGACTTGTTTTGGATTAGGTACTGCCACTTTTGCTAGACACCCCCACACTTTGAGGTATTTATACGAAGGTACATTACCTTTCCACAGTTCGTATGGTATCTTGTCAGTTTTCTTGTGAGGTATTTTATTGAGAATGTAGTTGGCAGTCAGCAACGCTTCTCCCCCCCCTCCATATGTTAGGGTAACCCAGAATTCAACAACAAGGCATTCATCATCTCCTTTAGAGTTCAGTTCTTGCGCTCAGCACTACCGTTTAATTCAGGTGAGTAAGGAGCAGTTGTCTGATGAACTATTCTATGTTCAGAGCAGAACATATTAAATGGTACATCATATTCTCCTCCTCTATCACTCCTAATGATTTTAATTGTTTTGCCATGTTGATTCTCAACCTCAAGCTTAAATTCCTTGAATTTATCAAAAGCCTCATTTTTGCTATGTAACAAGTATACATAACAGAATTTAGTGCAATTGTCTATGAATATCACAAAGTACTTTTTCCCGCCTCTGGTCTGCACGTATTTTAAATCACACAGATCCATGTGAATTAGACCTAGAGTTTCTGTGTTTCTTTCTACAGAACGTGATGGAATTTTAGTGAGTTTGGCCTCTGTGCAAACTTTACATTTTTCGTAGTTGTCTTTAAATTTTGGTAGCAAATTCATGTTAATTAATCTATGTATAGAATTGAAATTAACATGGCCTAGTCTTTTATGCCAAACAGAAGAAGACTCAACAACATAAGCAACATGAGTAATTTCATTAACTTTGGGAACAACAGGAACAATTGATTTTGGGATGACTATCATTACATTAAATTTGAACAGTCCATCCTTTACATATCCTTTACCCAAGTACATCCCATTCTTAGACAATACAAAATTATCAGAAATAAGAACAACCTTAAATCCATTCTTTCTTAGCAAAGATCCTGATACCAAGTTCTTTCTAATATCTGGAATGTGCAACACATTTGTTAGTGTTAGTTCCTTGCCTGAAGTCATCTTCAGCACTATCTTCCACGTTCCTGCAATTTTAGAGGTAGAAGAATTCTCCATGAATAACTGTCCATCCTTGTTGCACATCTGATATGAAGTGAACATTTTCTTGTCCGAGCAGATGTGCTTGGTGGCCCTAGTGTCGTACCACCACTCATCAGGATTGCTCCCCACCAGATTCATCTCTGATACAACAGCACAGAGGTCCAGGTCAGAGAGACCGGTGGATAAGTTCTCAGCTATGTGTACATGGGATTTTTCGTTCCTTTTTGCCTGTCCAGTTTCAGCACGGTTGTTGTCCTTGTTGCGGCAGTCAGAATTTTTGTGGCCCAGCTTACCACACTTGTGGCAGCAAACTTCTTTGCTGCAGGTTTTTTGTTCGAGGCATGTGGCAAGAACTTTCTCTTTTTGCCCTTCTGCTCGTACTCCACCATATTGGCCTTTTCTATGGATTGATTTTCATAGGACCTGTCAGCCTTGCGATTCTCCTCTTCGATCCACAATCTGACAATGAGGTCTTCAAGAGACATCTCCTTTCGCTTGTGCTTGAGGTAGTTCTTGAAGTTCTTCCATCCAGATGGAAACTCTCGAGGAACGCTGCAACCTAGAATGGTTCACACAGTGTCATGTTCTCTGCAGCGATTTCGTGCATTATCACCTGCAGTTTCTAAATTTGACTCATAACTGTCTTGGAGTCAACCATCTTGTAGTCCAGAAATTTGCCAACTACAAACTTCTTTGAGCCGGCATCTTCTGTTTTGTACTTCTTCTCCAAAGACCCCCACAGAAGTTTAGAAGTCCTGAAGACACAGTAGACATTGTACAGTGGGTCTACCAAGCTGTTCAGGATGTAGTTTCTGCAGAGATAATTACCTTGAGTCCATGCATCTACTGCAGTAATGGAGTGAGCATCCATAGGTGCCAGCATAGGGGCAGTTTCAGTGAGAAACCTGTCCAGCTTCAAGGTGGTCAGGTAGAACTGCATCTTTCCTTGCCACTTTTTGGATCCAGTTCCATTGAATTTCTCTGATTTTTCTCCCACAGTTATATGTGTGGGCAGAATGACTGTTTGTGCCACAACCGATTGTGCAGTCACATTTTGGGTCACTGGTGTTTGTTCACTGATAAGTCTACTGACATTATCGTTTTGTGTGTTTTCCATGTTCTGAAACAGTTGAAATAGAACTGTTAGTTGTTTTGTTTTTCTGAAATGATAACATTACCTGTAAATAATCTTCACAAAAACTGTTAGAATAAAGGAAAAATTCTACTTTAAGATTGTTAGAACTTGAATTTCATAAAATAGGAAAATGCTAACAATATTTGTGAATAATTACAATTATAGGAAATAAAAGAACAAACCATATAGTAAAATACAGAGTCGAGATTAGGATCTCTGTCTTTAAAGCAAAATTCGCCCCGTAGTGTGACGGTGGTTGACGAATTGCCTCCCAGGATACAACTGTATTACATTTCCCTGAAGAGCAGCACTCTAGCTTTAGAGATCTCAGCGAACCGGTAGTTGTGTTGTACTCTCAGACTCTGACTCAGAGGAAGAAGAAAAAGGAGATTCGGAATGTCAAAAACTCTATCTATTGGCAGACAAAAATTGATGGTCTTATACAAGAAGGGGAGTAACTGAAGGGTTCATTAGCCAAGTCAAGCCAAGCCAAGCCAAGCCAAGCCAGAGCCGGGACGGGCACGCGCGTGTGTTTGTTATTTTGGCTAGGTCCTCTCTCCGCTACATGTTAGTGGTAACCCTAGGGCCACGCCCTTTAGTCCATTTCTTTAGCTTATATACTAGAGAAAATCTTTCCCATATTCCGATGTGGGACTATTCATTCCAACTGTCCAAGTTAGTATATTTCGAGTACCCAAATTTAAATAATGTTTTAAGATTAATAAATGAATTTAAAATGAATTTTGGTGATTTAATAAATATTTTTCTGAAAATTTATCTTTTTACACGTGCAAAACACATGTAAATATTTTCTTAGCAAGTTCAAAGTCAAAATTTATTTTGTAGGAAATCATTATTTATTATTAGATATTATTTGTGAATTTTCTGGATTTTGTTGATATTTATTGGACCTATTTGCAAATCTTACAAAAAGAGGGATTTTTGTGAAAAATTACCACTTGGAGTAAAAAACTCAAGATTTTTGGATTTTTGGGCTGGGCTTGATGCCTAGTCAACTCAGGGTTAAAAAGTTTACTTTTTGTTTAGATGAATTTGGTTTATTTTGAAAGTTTTGATAAAAGATGATCTTTTTGCAAAATTGCCATTTAGGATAACAAAAATGTAAAATCGTTTTCTGGGTATCCCAAACAGTGCCGGCCGGTTATAGGATGGTTACTTTTTATTTTAAAACTCAATTAAGTTGGTTTTATTTAGTTTCCAAGTATAAGGATTTATATATGTAAAGATATATTTAAAAGAGGTATTTTACAAATTTGTTTACAAACCGTAAAAACCTATATTTCAGCCTATTTAAAAGGTGGAGTGCAGCCGTCTTTTGCTGCACAACACAAAGGATTTTATTATTATTATTTCTTGGAGTTTTAAAGTGAAGATCTTGGATTTCTTGCGAAGGAGGAATTTTTTTTTTCTTTATTAACTTCGTTTAATTTCTTCAACAAGGTGAGTGACATGTTTTGTTTTGTTTTGTTCTAAGCATGTTGTATGTGATGATTTGTTGATTAGAAAGTATGTTAGGGGATTGTATGTTGATATGATGAATTTTGATACCTAGTTATGATGAATTTTGATACGAGGGTCGGCGGGCCTATTCACGGAATGTACCTTGTGTATCGGCATGTCGAGGGCCTCGCAAGCCTATTCGTGGGGTACACGACAGGGAGGTGATTCTCCGATTGTTGAGCTATCCTTACATGATGCTTGCGCGTCGAGAGCTGTGGTGCATATTCGCAGAGTATTCTGGTTCTTGTTTCCATCACCGTAGTAGGATTAGTTGCATAACGAGGGAACCCTATAAAGTGTAGAACGTTAAGAGCTTGCACCGGACCTATGTAGTATGGAATGCATAGAATCCGACAAGTATGCATTAGAAAGTCAGCATATAGCAATTGTGTTTCTTGACTTGGTTTAATGCATAATGATTTCTGTTTTCCTACACTTGACACTTAGTCTAGATTCACTTGATGTTTTCATGTGTTACTTATTACTATCTTATATTCCTTGATGATTTCATGTTTTATTTATTGATATTTCTTATTTCAATTGTTCTTGCTGTTGATACTTGTTGTTATGAATCCATGTTTATGTTTTATTCATGTTGCTTTTTTTTTATGTCACTCACATCGTTATGGCTGACCCCTATAGTTTTGGGGGTTAAGGTTATCTTTAGCCTCATGTTTTACAGGTAGGTGCTTATAGCTTGGGATTTGGATGCTTGTGCTAAATTGATATTATGGTCTATGTAAAAATTGTAAAAGAGAGTGTTGTAAGAAAGAAATTTGTAGATCAAGGTGTTTTGTATTCTGCTGTATTTTGTAAATAATTATTGTAATAAAAGCTAGAATATATATGTACGTGTGTGTGTGTGTGTGTGTGTGTGTGAATGTGTGTGTGTGTGTGTGTATGTGTGTGTGTTTTGGCTATATTTACTATTGCAATTGAAGTTAATGCTGGGAATTGTGTCACGTATTTCTGAGATATCATAATGGAAATTCAGGGTGCTACACAGATTGGTATCAGAGCATGCTTCAATAGTAATAATAGACATAGTATGAAAACATACCTAGGTGTGGACACTAGAGCGAGAGTACCTAGGTGTGGAAATTAGAGTGTGAGTATCACATAGAGTTAGAACATGATGTTTTGGTTTGGGGTTTTGCCATGGGATATGGGTGTGGATGTGAATTGTGTTGTGATGCTCTAACTTTACCCTTATTTTGCAGTATTCAATAGAATAGCAGGACGCAGGACCAGGAAGGATGGTAATGGTGATGGGGCAAAAGGTTTCCATGGAGCAGGACTTGATCTTGAGACTGAGATTGCCAGGGTGTATCAGACCTTGAACACATTCATGGCAGCAAATATGGCGCAGAATCAGAATCAAGGGGCTGGACTAGTGTTTGTTAATGCTGATCCGATCAAGCAAGTTGAGTCCTTCAAGCGGATGAAGCCGCCTGTGTTTGAGGGGCAGTCTGATCCAGATAGGGCTGATAATTGGATTAGAAAGATGGAGATGATCTTCAAAGTCTCGGAAACTCCAGCAGTCAATAAGGTGAAATTGGCTACGATGCATCTAGAGAAAAATGCTGGCATCTGGTGGCAGTCAGTGAAGAGGACTTTGGAAGATCAGCAAGTGACTTGGGAGGCTTTTCTGGATGATTTCAGGGATTGTTTCTTTCCTTTGGATATTCAAGAGAGGAAGGCAACATAATTCTTGAATATGTAGCAAGGCAGTATGATAGTGCGTGAATATGAGACTAAGTTCGCTCAGCTGTCAAGGTATGCACTGGTGCTGATTGTGGATGAGACGAAGAAGGCCAGGAAATTCGAGCTGGGCTTAAGGCCGAATCTGAGGCCACGGATGATTCCGTTGGGCATAAGGAGGTTTGATAAGCTGGGCAGGAGAGCAGCTATGACAGAAGAGGACATGGATCAGTTCCAGAAGAAGCAAGAGACCTAGAACAGGAACAAGAGGCCAGTAGTTAGTCAGAATGGGAAGGAGTTCCTAGTTCAGCAGGGCAAGTTCAGCAGGCCAGTGCAGAAGACACCCACAATTCAAGGCGTGACCTGTTTCAACTGTGGAGGGGCAGGTCATTATCAGACAGCATGCACCAAGCCTCGGAAGGTGAAGGTTTGTTATCAGTGTGGTCGTGAAGGGCATCTCAGACCAAACTGCCCACAGTTGAAGAAGGATGGTGCAGGCGGAGGCAAAGTTCAGAGGCAGGAGCAAGTGTTCGCATTGACTGAGGAGAATGCGGGTAACTCAGGGATGTGATCCAGGGTGTGCAAGAATTTTGAATTTATTCATATTTGTATTAAGTAAAACTTTATTTGGGAATAAATTGGAGATTTGAGTATCATTCTCCATGTAACAAAATTTGTTTTGACTAATGGAATAAAAGCAAAAAGTTTTATTTAATACTGGTTCTTTGTATACATTTGTGTCGCCCAATTTTTGCTAAAGCTTTAGGTGTGGAACCTAAAGTATTTTCTGGCAGAGTCTTGACGGTGGCAACACCATCAAGGGAAGAGCATTCTATGCACTTGATAGAGGTATTACAGAAGTTACAGGAGCGTAACTTGTATGCCAAGTTGTCAAAGTGTGAGTTTTGAAAATTTGAGGTGACTTTTCTTGGTCATGTCCTTTCTAAGGAGGGAGTGACTACTGATCCTCGGAAAGTCGAAGCAGATTGTGGAAGGTCAGAGTTAGATGCAGAGATTCGGAGGTTGTTGCAGCAGGCTTCCGGAGGCAAGTTATCAGAGTTGCGCGGCGGGAGCTACTTGGGAGTCGGAGAATCGCATGCGGAAGGTTTTTCCTGAACTTTTGTATGATTGCCTTCTTTTGAATGATTGTGCTCTTTGAGTTGAATTGTATTTCTTTTGATAAATTACTTTCTCTTGTGTAATTGTATTTCTTAAACTATATTTCCCATTTATGAGATTTCATTTCTTTTTGCTTATCTTTTGTTTGGACCCTATTAATAGTAGTTCTGAGGACAGAACTATTCTAAGGAGGGAGTGATGTAATACCCGAGATTTATAAATAATGTTTTTAAGATTAATAAATGAATTTAAAATGATTTTTGGTGATTTAATAAATATTTTTATGAAAATTTATCTTTTTACACGTGAAAAACATGTGCAAATATTTTCTTGGGAAGTTCAAAGTCAAAAGTTATTTTGTGGAAAATCATTATTTATTATTAGATATTATTTGTGAATTTTCTGGATTTTTCTGATATCTATTGGACCTATTTGCAAATATCACAAAAAGAGTGACTTTTGTGCAAAATTACCACTTGGAGTAAAAAACTCCAGATTTTTTGATTTTTGGGCTCGGCTTGATGCCTAGTCAACTCAGGGTTAAAAATTTTACATTTTTTTAGATGAATTTAGTTTATTTTGCAAGTTTTGATAAAAGAGGATCTTTTTGCAAAATTGCCATTTAGAAGGACAAAAATGCAAAATCATTTTCTGGGTTTCTCAAACAGTGCCGGCTGGATATAGGATGGTTACTTTTTATTTTAAAACTCAATTAATTTGGTTTTATTTAGTTTCCAAGTATAAAAATTTATATATGTAAATATATATTTAAAAGATGTATTTTACAAATTTGTTTACAAACCCTAAAACCTATATTTCGACCTATTTAAAAGGTGGAGTGCAGCCGTCTTTTGTTGTACAACACAAAGGATTTTATTATTATTATTTCTTGGAGTTTTAAAGATAAGATCTTAGATTTCTTGCGAATGAGGAATTTTTCTTGTTCTTTATTAACTTCGTTTGATTTCTTCAACAAGGTGAGTGACATGTTTTGTTTTCTTTTGTTCTATGCATGTTGTATGTGATGATTTGCTGATTAGAAAGTATGTTAGGGGATTGTATGTTGATATAATGAATTTTTATACGTAGATGAATTAAAAATTGATTCTTTTATGAAACCTATGCTTGAGGATTAAAACCTTAATTTTAATGACTTGAGATTGTTAAAAAACCTCATAGAAATCATGAGTAGGATGTCTCAATCATATTTTGTTGATTTGAACATTATATGTTGAGTTGAGTGATGTTGTCATATGAAAAGTAAAGAAATTATTAAAGGAGAACTCACTGTGTGTATATTGATATATGCTCTGTTATGGATTTTATTGGAGAAGAACTTGATAAAGAACATGTTGTTTTTCATATATATTCATGGGTAACTGATGTAAGAAGTGGTGTGTATGTTTAATGAAATTGCAAGAGAAGGTTTGAACTAAAAGAATCAGGTTTGAGAAGTAGTTGAGTTCAGGTCTGTAGTATGCAAGCAAAAATTGGGTTTTGTAAATTTTTGTGGAAGTTTTAATATGGAACTGAGTTGTTCAATACTGAGTCAATTTGAAACCTTTTCTAGTGTTATTTGAAGAAGTCCTGATGCTAGCACACTCACATACACATTCACAGTTATGTATATACTGTTTTGAAGATTTTGTAAATTTTGAGAAGTTTTGATTGGATTCTAAGTGTTTTGATACTGAGATGATTTTGGAATATTAGACTACTCATATTTGGTGAATTTTGATGCTACTGATTCTCAAATCCTTACTTGAACAAATATGTATATAAATTGACTGTTTTGAAAGTTTTGTGAAAAATTCCTAATTTTGAGATATTGATGTGTTTTGATGTGTCTTAATAACTCATACAAGTTATATATGATAGGTGTAAGCATCTCAGGAAATTATATTTTGATTTCGCAAAGTTTAACTGAGTATCAATCGAAAACATGCACACACAAAAGAAAATACCCAAAGCAGGTTACTGTTCTTACCTATATATATATATATATATATATATATATATATTACTGGTTACTGTTCTTACCTGGATATATAGGTTACTGTTCTTACCTGGATATATATATGTATTTATATATCCAGGTAATATATATATATATATATATATATATATATATATATATATATAGTCACAATTGAATATTTAGTCACAATTGAGTATGTATACTAATGCTTTTTGAAGGTCCTAGTACACCTAAATTACCAACTAATGTCGACCTTTTAGCGCACACAGTAAGTTAAAGACTCATTTTAATGCTTCTAATATCTATTGAAAAGACTCATATAGTAACTAACTCATTTCATACCTGACAGATCTCATTTTTCATGAAATCTTTAAAGCTATTTTTCTTATGTTATACAATTTTTAAAGCTTCCCTTTAACATATGAAAATGTTTAAAAAGCAAACTAATGTTGGGACTATGTAGATAATCAGAAGATTAAGTTTGGTTTTATTGTTACTTTGATAGTATTTTTGGGAATAAAATAGGTTTCCATCCTATTCATTAATTAATATAACAATTATCATATATATATATATATATATATATATATATATATATATATATATACACACGCATATAATCAGTGAAAGGGATTTCTTTCTATCAAATGCATATATATATACTTATAATCAGTAAAGAGGGTTTTTGTTTGTATGAGCTATACCTGCATATGATTAAATTCCATAACCTGCATTTGATTAATTTCTATAACCTGCATATAATCTATTTCCATATACTCTGCATTGCTTAGGGCATCTTTATGTACAATCTGCATATGATCCATCTCTCCTATATATATATCAGCTACATATATATGCTTATGTTTCAAATTCAATAAAGAGTTTCTATAGATGTATATTAGTTATATATAATCTACAAATGTTCTCATCAAATCAGTAAGGGATCTATCTATATATCAGACATACACACATTTACTTCCTAATCAGTGAAAAGAAAATTTTGATACATCATACATATGCACACACATTATATCAGCTAAGGGTATTCTATATAGTATATATATGTATGCATACCTCAACCCAATAACAGATTTACTTCTACAATTGCATATGCTTTCATTTCTACAACTTCATATGATTGCATTTCTACAATCTGCATATGTTTCCAATTTCTATAGCCTGCATATAGTCAATCTACTACTTTCTACATATGTTTCACTTCAAAAAGGGGATTTCTTTAGATATATATGCGTGTGTCAGTAAAGGGATTTTTTCTTTAAATCTCGTATGCCTTTTGATGCTCCATTTTAACCAGTTCATGTCTACTTCAGTAAAGGGAGTTTCTACATGTATCATATATAAACTCATATACTTCATATCAGTGTAAAAAGGAAATTTTACTATACATCAGTATATATATATATGGGGAAAAAGGGATATGAGCAACTTGCTCATTTAGTAAATGAGCAATTGATTATGTGGCATGCATGTGATACATTGAATAACTAACCCTTTTAATAATTTTTCAATCACATGTATGCCACATCATCAATTGCTTATTTACTAAATGAGCAAGTTGCTCATACCCCTTTTTCCCATATATATATATATATATATATATATATATATATATATATGCTTATGATTTGCTCTATATCAGTAAAGGGATTTTCCTATATGATTTGCTCTATATCAGTAAAGGGATTTTCCTATATATATCAGTTATATATATTACATACGTATACAGATGTTTCACTTTCCTTTATATCTGCATATAGTCAAGAGCTGCATTTTAGTAAAAGAGAATTTTGTACACTTTGTGCATACTTTATTTAAAAAGGATCTTCTATATATATACTCATATACAAACATTATGAATGAATGAATTTTCTGTGAGTAAATTAACAAAGAAATGAAGAGATTATAAAGAAAGATTTAATTTCTGTTGATGGTTGAGTTGTGAATCTCTAGGAGTTGAGTGGGAGTCATGTAAACCGGCAGATGAGATTTCGTGGATAAAGACCAGAGGGGTCTTGGGTTTGTTTTGTGGAATTAAGTCCTGTAGGATACACTAACTCTAGAGAGGAGGAATTTTTGTGTTTTAACAATAACCAACTTAAGGACATGCACTAGTGGAGATGTGATGGAACTTGGGAAACGTATGTATATGCTTTTGGTTTTGTTAGTCCAACAGATGCGTTTCAGGACTGTTTGTTGTTCTGTCTCGAGAGAACATTTGTATGTTCGCGTGTTGAGGATCTGCAAGCCTATTCACGGAGCATGCAGGGTGCATTCGCGTGTCGAGGGTCGGCGGGCCTATTCACAGAATGTACCTGGTGTATCTGCACGTTGAGGGCCTCGCAAGCCTATTCGTGGGGTACACGGCAGGGAGGTGATTCTCCGGTTGTTGAACTATTTTTACATGATGCTTGCGCGTCGAGGGCTGTGGTGCCTATTCGCCGAGTATTCTGGATCTTGTTTTCATCACCGTAGTAGGATTAGTTGCATAACGATGGATCTAACCCTATAAAGTGGAGAACGTTAAGGACTTGCACCGGACCTATATAGTATGGAAGGCATAGAATCTGGCAAGTATGTATTAGAAAGTCAGCATATAGCAATTGTGTTTCTTGACTTAGTTTTATGCATAATGATTTCTGTTTTCCTACACTTGACACTTAGTCTAGATTGGCATTGGTATCGGGTTGGGTCGGGTCGGGTCCTTCACTACCCGGACCCTGACCCAGTTCCCTACGGGTCCAAAAATTGGATCCGGACCTGATTCCGTGAGGACCGGGTCCGAGTCCTATTAAAATATTCCTACCCGTTCGGGTAGGAGCGAGAGTGTGAGCGGCGAGCGGAGGCGGCGAATGAAGGATTTAGAATAGATGAAGGAAAAAGGCATGAGTTTTGAGTTCGGGGAAGGAAAATTTAGAATTGAAGAGGAAAGAGGGGAGGGATGAAGATAGAATATTTATTTTTATGTTGATTTTTTGGATTTTTTTACGGGTCTGGGTTAGGTCTCTTTTGAGCGGGCCCGGACCCGGATCCGGACCCGTACCCGAAAGTACAACCGGTCCCATTTTAGGACCCGGACCCGGATCCGGATAGGCCGGGTCGGTTCCAGTCCAATGCCGGGTCCGGATCGGATCCGGGTTGGATCCGGGTTCGGGTATTTATACTAATGCTAGTCTAGATTCACTTGATATTTTTATGTGCTACTTATTACTATCTTATATTCCTTTATGATTCCATGTTTTATTTATTGATATTTGTTATTTCAATTGTTCTTGCTGTTGATATTTGTTGTTATGAATCCATGTTTATGTTTTATTCATGTGACTTTTGTTTTTATGTCACTCACACCGTTATGGCTGACCTCTGTAGTTTTGGGGGTTAAGGTTATCTCTAGCCTCATGATTTACAGGTAGGTGCTTATAGCTTGGGATTTGGATGCTTGTGCTAAATTGATGTTATGGCCTATGTAAAAATTGTAAAAGAGAATGTTGCAAGAAAGAAATTTGTAAATCAAGGTGTTTTGTATTCTGCTGTATTTTGTAAACAATTATTGTAATAAAAGTTGAAATATATATATATATATATATATATATATATATATATATATATATATATATCTGTGTTTTGGCTATGTTTACTATTGCAATTGAAGTTGATGCTAGAAATTGGGCCACGTATTTCTGAGATATTATGTTGAAAATTCGGGCACTACAATGACAATAACTAGTTGTAAATAAAAGTTCATGTTCCTATTAGTAGATGTTGAAAAATAATTTTAAATGGGGGTATAAAATCCAACTTCTTAGAACTTTGAGGATGGGAAATGATGATATTTAATTATTGAGGAGATATTTGCTATTTTCAATGTAACATGAGTAATAAAAAAATATAAAAAATCTGAAAATTTACAAATCTGAAATCTGAAAGTCTAAATTTCTGATTAAATAAAGAGAGATTGAGAGAGAAAAAGAGAGATAATTAAATAAATAAAAGAGTTTTTTTTTTGGGGGGGGGGGGGGGGATATCTTTTGAGAGTTTAGATCTGGACCATTAATTTTCTTACTATTAAAGGAGAGCCACTTGATTTTTTGTGTTTTATTATATAGATATTTATATTTACTTTTAAAAAGTAATAAATAGTTGGGTTGAGTTAGGTTAGATTGGTTTACTATTTTTTGCTAACCCAATCCCAACCCAACCCAAGCCAGCCTATATAAAAATTTAAACAAAGCCAATCCATCAGTTTGGTTTTGGGTTGATTGGTTTGGTCGG